>CM068743.1:126699535-126975755 GCA_035084275.1 Hydrolagus colliei
CCTATCTCCACCACAACCATTCTCTGATCAGGACCCATTTTTCCACCTCCGCCACATTACCTGCCACTGGTCTGTATCTCACAACCACATCAGCCGAAATCCTTGTCCACATCTTTGCCACTTCCCGGCTGGAATTTAATGCCTTCCTCACTGGTCTCCCCAGTTCCACCATACACAAAATTCAATTAATTCTGAACTCTGCGGCCTGGATACTAACCTGCACAAATCTCTGTACCCACATCACACCAGTCCTTGCGAGTCTGCACTGTACAAATTACCACAAAGATCAACTTCAAGATGCTCTCACTCGTTTTCAAATCCCTTCATGTGCTCGCACCTCCCTACCTTTCCAACTTGCTCACTCCCCCACTCCATCACATGCTGCTTCGGTACAGCTGGCTCCACCCTCCTGTTTGTCCCTCGCTTCCACCGCTCCACCATCAACAGCTGTGCTTTCAGTCACTATGCCCTGAAGCTCTGGAATTCTCTTCCCCTACCTCTCCACTAGGCCCCCTCCCTCCCTCCCCATTTTCAAATCCCGCCTGAAGACCTTTTTAATCATGCTTACGGTCACCTCCCAGCTCCCTCTCCCCCTCGGGCTCGGGGTCAGACTCTGTCACTTGTTAAGTGCTCCACGACTCTATCTGGTGGGAACTGCGCTATATAAATGCAAATTGTTGTTATTATTTAGCTCCTTCCATTTTGAACAATTGTGTAATGCTAATCACTCTCCAATCCCTTTTGTATATTTCGTCTTTTTAAGATATCTTGAAAGATCTTTTTCAGGGCTCCAGAGCTACAAATCCCTTTAAGCTCTTTTACCATTTTCGGAGGGAATCTATCTGGGCCTGATGACATTAAATTCCATCAACTTTAGTTTACCACTTCATCACTGATACCTGTATTTAACAATTATCGCTTCATGCCTACCTTCAGCACCTTCCTATCTTCCGGGACTGTAAATGTATTTTGAAACAATTCAGTTAGCACATAAGTCATTTTCTCACTTTTGATTAAGATTTTGGCTCACTGTAGCCCTGCAAGCACTCACAGAGTTCAACAACGTGAAACAAGCCAAAGAATCACCACAACAGTGCACTCATTTCATTGACTGACCCAGTGGAAAGGTGGTGTGAGGCCGCTCACTGTTCTGGTTGAAACCAATCAATCTGATGGCCTCATGTTGCTTGAGGTGAAACAGGTCGCAGTTTACTGAGAGAAACAGAAAAAGCAATGGCAAGGAGAGCGCAGTTCAAAGTTGGATTACAAAGAATTGCGACATAAATGTGGGGAAATAAATGTAGCCAATGGAAATTGGCTCCCATGGCCTCCAAATACAAGGACATTGTATTGTAGTAAATTCTGTGAAGTTCTTTGATAAGGTGCTATATTAAATACAAGGGATATTATTATTATTAGTCAAGGGTCATGTCTTGTGAGCTATAGAAACATTACAGTGATATGGTGCTCTAGAACCTTAAATATACATACAAAGATTTACAAAATATGTACAGTACTGAAACAGGCCACTCGACCCAACCAGTCTAAGCGGTGTTTATACTTCACAAACATCTCCAACCATTCCTTTATACCTCCCATACCCTTAGTCTAACTATTTCATGAATGCATCTACACTATGTGAATCAACCACCTTTCATGTGCTTGGCTACTTCCCTTTTGAAATTCACAATAGACTGATAATGATCCTCAGCATTTGATATAGTGCTTTTCACGTCTTCTAGAAGTTTCAAAGCACTTCACAGAATATACTGTAAAGTGAATTGACTGCATATTTTATGGATGAAACACCTTATTAAGCAGGGCTTTTTGCATCCCAACAAACCATTGTGTGAAAATATTTTTCTTACACGCTTATTTTGCTCTTGTGATCTTATACCTATGTGATTAATGTCATCTTGTTGTATGGTTCCTGCAGAAATTGACATGGACTGCTTCAGATGACCATTGAGGAATACAAAAAAAAAACAGATACTTGACAAGTATACTTGACGGACATTAAGAGATATGGAGAAAAAGTGACAAAATGGAGTTAAATTGAATTGCCCCATAAAAATAATGGCCGACATTTGACAGGTTCAAATGTCTATTCTTGATTCTATGGTTTCAAATTAAAAAAACTTTTGCCAAACATTATCTGTGCGTTTTTTCACTGTTTAACACTCAAATAAAAATGAGGCAATTTGTAGATTTTTTTTAAAAAAAGAACAGCTGGAAGATAACAGAGTAACATATGCACCAATTGACATCAGAATAGACACTTAGCCTCCAAAAGCGAACAAAGCCTCAGTGTGAGAAGTTTAAAGCATCCTCTGGGAAAAGGGAGGCGCTCCTTTATCTTCAAGCATGAACAAAAATAACACACAAAGCAGTCAACCAAAGTACAGAAGTCTGCTGCCCAGTGAACAAGAAGAGCGACAGCACACAAGAATTCTGCTTTACTTGTACATTATGCGAAGAAATGGAATATGTAACTCTGGAGTGCAGTGGAAGAGGTCAACACCAGGCCCCATTCAAGTAAATCTTCCCATCAAAGGATATAGATGACTTTGTAAAAAAATATTGCTTCAGTTTCCTTTGATTGAATACAATCCATCTCTGGGTCACCAGAGCAGACTTTCAGAGGTCTATAATTTGAAGCTTTTGAAAGCTTTCCCAAGACCCGCAGCAACACCGACAAAGGAAACATTTTCAGCCCTATTTTCTTTTTGGAGATCTTATCCATTTATGATCAAGAATGAATAATGTGATTGTTTAAACTGTAGTAACAAAATTCCAAAGTAATAATAATAATAATCCTTGCATTTTGATATAGTGCTTTTTCACGTCTTATCAACATCCCAAAGAGCTTCATAGAATATTCTATAAAGTGAATTGACTGTATATTTGTGGGCAAAACGTGGCAGCCAAAAAACAATTGTGTTTTTTTTGGACGGATTATTATTAGGCATGCGCAGTAAGGAAACTTGCCCAAGGCTTTGCCCTGATCTGCCTGGATTCGAACACAGGTTTCACTCTTGTAGGGCGAGTGTTCTAATCCCTGAGCTACAGGAGCTTCAAGGTAGTGTTAGTTAATTAAACGTTTCAACTGACTATGAATATGGAACCTGGGAATCCTGCAAGTCAATACAACAGAACAAGCATGCTTATTTACTCCGAAACTTAGAGAAGAGAGTGACTGATTTAAAAAAAAAAGTACAGCACTGAAGGGGTCAGTACATTTCAGGCACTCAAACGTAAAGACAAAGAAAGGCAGCCAATATTAAATACACTTAAGGGTAATCCACTTTAAATCAATTTTAAACAGCCACTGCACATAGAAGTACCCTTCTGTGTTATTAAAATGATTTGTGATGCATATCATTGTTATGACAGATTTTTCAAGGTACCTGTATAATTGATTGTGTGTGACAAGGTAGAGCCAAGGACAACTTTAAACATCAGGAAGTAGGGAAAGAGATCAAAACTGCAATTATGTTTTCTTTGAGAAGTAGAAAGAAACTATTAGATAACCACAAAAACATAAGAAAAGGCATCTTAAATTGCACTTCTTAAAATATGAAAATGATGATTTTGTAGGGAAGAGAGGTTTAGGTGTCAGTCTATCTCACTGGGCAGCATTTTCACTTCAAGGTCACAAAATTGTGGGTTCCAGTCCTACAACTAGATTGTGTGTGCACATTGCATGTGTTGTATATCTCTGTCTATCTCCCCCCACCCCCACCCACCCCCACCAACCCCCACACCCATAAAGGGGTGGGGAACAGCAGACAGGGGATAAGACCCACTATGTAACTGCGTTCTGTGAAGGCAGTGGATTTGGACGGGGAGGGGAGTGAGGGGAGACTTCTTGATTCCTCCACCTGTGAGTGCAGAAGTGGCAGCCCCACTCCACCCTATGCACCACAGCCAGCTGGCTGGGTCTTGGCCATACAGTATGGAATTTTAGTGTGTGTGATTTCGTTCTCTATCACGAGAACTTGATGCAAGTGTATATATATGTTTTATTTATCAATAAATATGTATTTTGTTTAAAATTGGTCATTTCAATCCACGACTGCTGTGCGCAATTGGCTGCCTTGTTTCCCCTACAAGTATGCAGTTAATTCACTTTACAGTATATTCTGTGAAGCACTTTGAGACGTCTAGAAGACGTGAAAAGCGCCATATCGAATGCATGGATTATTATTATATTGAATGGAAGAAGTCAGAGGAGAGTACAATATTGCTTTTTAACAACACAGTGTAGCTTTGATGGATATTCCACTACTAATTCAACAACAACAACAACAACAACAATTTACATTTATATAGCGCCTTTCATGTCGGGAGGACGTCCCAAGGCGCTAAACAAGAGGCGTGTGACCCGAGCTGGGAGGGTAGTGTTTGGGAAGGGGTGAAACACGAAGGGGAGGTAAAAGAGTTCGGGGTGGAACAAAAGGCACGATCGAAGAGGAAAGTCTTCAAATCGGCCTTGAAAGAGGAAAGGGAAGAGGCAAAACGGAGGGATTGAGGGATGGCATTCCATAGGGTGGGAGCGGAGAAACTGAAGGCCCGGCCTCCGATGGTGGGGCGGTTCGGGCGGGGGGCTTGGAGCAGGCCAAGTCCTGTTCAACGGAGGGTCCGGGTGGGCGTGTAGGGGGAGAGTAGATCGGTTAGGTAGGATGGGGCAAGGCCGTGCAAGGCCTTGTAGGTGAGGACGAGGATCTTAAATTCGATCCTCTGGAGGATGGGGAGCCAGTGGAGACGGGCGAGGGTGGGGGTTATGTGGTCACGGAGGTGGGTGCGGGATAGTACACGGGCTGCAGAGTTTTGGATGACCTGCAGCCTGTGAATGGAGGAACTGGGGAGGCCGACTAGGAGAGAATTTCCGTAATCCAGCCGTGAGGTGATGTACGCATGCACGAGTGTTTCGGCAGCGCGGGGGGTAAGATAGTTGCGGAGCCTGGCAATGTTGCGCAGATGGAAATAGGCGGTGCCAGTCAAGGCGCGGATGCGGATGCGGATGTGGAGAAATAGAAATAGAAACTGGAGAAAGAGAAATTCAGGAGAAATAGATATGGTAACCTTTTTGGCATCGGGAATCCAGTAAAAATTTGGGAATCAAGTTTGCGTATCAGTGCAGTGCAGACACTTGATCTGGAGACCATACATGTCTCCACATCAGACGTCTCCAGTGAGTAAAGATATGTGAAACACAAACAAAAGTTGCTGGGGAAACTCAGCAGGTCAAGCAGCATCCATGGAGAAAGGAAAAAGAGTCAACGTTTCGGGTCTACAACCCTTCGTCAGAACTGTGAAGATATGTGACACCGTGGATGATGTGCAGGGAATTACAAGGCTACAATTCAACAGAGGGATTCTGTTAGTGCTTTAAACTGTGAAAAGATGAGTCAAATAAATAACAATTGAACCTTGAGCATACAGCCATTACATCGATGTGAACAAACTGGCTGCAGCACTCAACCTCAAAACACAGTTGCTGCACTGTACAGATCAATTTCAAGATCCTCATACTCATTTTGAAATCCTTTCATCTTTCATGCCCTTCACATATCTTACCTCTCCAACCTGCTTACCCCCAACACACTGCCTCCACTCGACCAGCTCCAGCTTCCTGTATGTCCTTTGTGCCCTCTGTTCGGCCACTATACTCTGAAATACTGAAACACTCTTTCTCTATTCCTCTGTGTTGCCACTTCCTTCCCTATCTTCAGATCACACCTAAAGACCTTTCTATTTGACTGTGCCTAACTTCCCCTCTCCCTGGCTTGGTGTTGTGGTCTGCCACTGGTCTGCCCTATGTGAGGGGTGCTCTATAAATCCAAGATGTTATTGTTGTTATTATTATAGTTTTGACTGACTTGTATATAATTACTAGGTTCAAGATTTTTTAAAAAAAATTAGTTTTCAAAACAGCTGTTTATGAAAAGATTAAGGATGCTGTCCATTTATTTTTTTAGCATCTAGTAACTAAATATTAATGTTGTTCAGTTATAACTGGATGTATCAGGAATTATTTTGGGTAAAACACATTTTTTTTGTTACATAGTTTGTGCGTTGGTTTATTTCAGGTTATATTGTAGAACACATAATGTTATATGATTGTATCTTTTGGCCATAACATGTAATGCTTCACTTGTACATCTTTTTTCTAAGTTGATGGCACAATACAAAGCGGCTGTGTCCTGTCCTGTAAATTTCTATGGTTCTAAAAATAGTTCTCTAGGTTTGCTTCAGGTTATTTCCACTGCAAAATGATGACTGGAGTATTTTTTTATTCAAAAGATATGCTGTCATCCACTATTTAAAAAAAGAAATATATTCAAAAAGCTTCTGACCACTTTACACATCTCTAATTAATGCTGGAATTGAGTAAGGCAAAAAATGATTTGATTCGTGGATAGAAAATAAAAGGAAACAAAGGCTAGGATTGGATATCTGATAAAGATTATATTATTTTGGCCTGTAATATATATCTAATTCAAACGTAGGCATTGAAAACAAGCTAGTTAAGTTTGGTAGGCACTTGCAGATAACATGTTAATTGGGGCAGGTTAAATGAAGAGAACCAAGGCACACAATTTGGATTTGGATCTCCAAATGAAATGGCAAATAGCATAAGATAGCATAAGATGGCAAATATATAGCAATGTATGTAGCATACTGACCAGAAACAGATATTTGTTGTGCATCCTACAATATGAAAAAGGTACTACTGTAATTGCATCACCAATGCTGGAGCATAAGTTAAACAGAGTTGTAATAATGTAGTAATGTAATAATGTTATTGTATAAGCCTGTAAGGCACTGGTTATATCCCAATTGCAATCAGTTTTGGTCACAACATTATAGAAAACATGTCATGATTCAATGTATGGCAACAAATTTGATACCAGGTGTTAGGAGTTAAAATTATAGGGAAACATTAAGAAAACTTCTAATTACTAGCTATGCCCCCGTGTTTTTGAACACGTTTATTCACATATTTCGAAACTTTAAAAAAATAATGTATTTGTTGTTTACAAAAAAAAAGGGTGAGCTTTAATCACTGGGTTGTTTTTCTTGGGGGTTTTTTAAGCTGTATTGGGTTTTGTTTTTCTTTTAGAAGTTCATCGTTACAATTGCGTAAACATACTTAAGACATTTATATATATAGCTTCTGCGAAGCACTTTGAGGCGCCTCAACAACACGATAAGGTGCTGTATACATGCTAATGATTATTATTATTACTACATTATTACAACTCTAACCAGGCAAGTGAATTGCCGCTGTGTCTCACTGTGTATCTCTCTCTCTCTCTCTCACACACACACACACACACACACACACATATATACACAGGCAGCTCAGCTCCTCTCCCGCTGTATCATCGGATTTGACACAGCGCTGTCCGCGTCAGGAGGACACAATTGCGGAAATATACCTGAGGCTTTTATATGTATAGATTGGAAAATAATTCCAAACTTAAAATAATATTAACAATGATAATTTATAATAATAATAATCCGTGCATTTTGATATCGTGCTTTTCATGTCTTCTGGATGTCTCAAAGCTCTTCACTGAAATATACTGTAAACTGAGTTGACTGTACATTTGTGGGCGAAACGCAGCAGCCAATTGTGCATAGCTGTGTCCCACAAACAGTTGTGGATTGAAATGACCAATTTTTTTTTGTTGTTGTTGGAGGGAATATTATTAGGCGTGTGGAGTAAGGAAACTTGTCCAAGGTTTCGCCCTGATCTGCGTAGATTCGAACAAACATCTCAAGCTTGTAAGGCAAGTTCTCCAACCACTGAGCTACAGGACTCCACTTTCTATTTAGATAGGATCTTTCACATCAGGAGACCGTCTCAAAATGCTGCACAGAACCCATTGGAAGCCAAGTGTCATGGAAACTTCATTTGTTAATATTATAATGCAATGAATTCTTCTATGCTGATTGTCTTTTAAAATATGTTCAAAAAACACACATTTTTTTTATTCTGGACAAAAATTGATATTTTCATCAGGTATATTTTCATCAGCAATTGGATTGCTCAAACGTACTCCTCGTTCTCTTGCTCCATGGGCTCCTCAAACCTGAATGGATCGATTGCAAGATCCTCACACTCATGTTCAAATCCATTCACCTCCATACCGCTCTGACTTTCTCACTTTCCAATCCACCACCCCACACCTGCTCTCAACTGGTGTCAACCTCCTGCTCATCTCTCGCACCTTCTGCCACACCATCGGAAGTCGCACTGTATGCCTCAAAACTCTGGAACACTCTCCCTCAATCCTTCCGCTTCGTCTCCTCTCTTCCCTTTTTCAAGTCCGACCTGGAAACCTGCCTCTTCGTCTGTGCGTACAGCCACCTCCACACCAACCCCACCACTCCCCGGCTCGGAGTCACGCTCTGAACTCCGCGTGGAGGGTGCTATATATGTGCGAGTTATTTTTGTTAAGATAATCTTGTATGAAAAGATATATCCACCAAGGAATTGAACAGGGAAGTTAGGTTTATGTTAGCTATGTCATGCTTCTACGCAGTATCATAACTGTCCTTGGAAGTGGATGTGATTCTCTCGAATCAGTTTAAATAGTTCTATAAGTCTTGTAGCCTGAAGGCTAACTTAACATCCTTTCTATTTAGATTCAAAAATGAATGAAACCCTTTTCAGTCTCCTTGTGTAAGGATCAAAAGCAGCATTGCCAGCAATCTCAAGACAAAAGTGTTGCCAGCAATCTCAAGACAAAAATGTAATCAATTTTAATAAATTAATAAAAAAACACAAACCCCTGCAACACCTCTCAAGTCTGGTTTATTTTACAAATACCTTTAAGCTTGGGAAGCTGCAGTGTATATCAGAAACACACTCAGCGCCTCCCCTTAGCCCAGTCTGATGTTAAAAACAAATCTAACTTTAAAAGTGAAACGAAACGTTTGCTTTCAATGCTGATCCTTGGATCATTTGGAAGGAAAGTTAACTGAACAGTGACAACGGTGGCTGCTTTCTCAATAACACGTTTGCTTTCCTCTTTTCTGCCCCCAATGAGAACAGTGTCATTCAGACGTGTAACTTTTGCACTAGTTTAAAGATCTCTCTGAACTGCCTGGTCGCTGTGTGTAAAATGATTATAATTATAATTCATATGTTATATTATCATATAAATGATTACTTAGTCTATTATTAATATGCTATGTTTTAAAACATTTAATTTTTTATATGTTGTGTTTTCTGCCGAATATCCAGCAGGCACTTTAACCGGCATTGGCCAGGTCCTGAGGGTGCCGGATAAATGGGCTTCTACTGTACTTTGTTGGAGATGTCGTCCTTTGGATAAAACATAAAACCAAGATCCCATTTGCTTATTCTGGTGGAAATTAAAGATCTCATGACACTATTCGAAAAGCGAAGGGAGTATTTCTTTGGTGTGCTGGGCAGTAATCCCTCAAATAAAATTGGATATAATAAATTATCCTTGCAATTTGATAAACCAATTCATCACATCGTCAAAACATCTCAAAGAGCTTCATAGGATGCACTGTAAGGTCGTTTTGACTGTATTTTGTCCTTATTCACTTTAGGTCTGGCTGTTGTGAATAACCACAAAATACAGTCAAAGCCTAATAATAATCCCTCCAAAAAAACAATAAAATTGGTCATTTCAATCCATGACTGTTCGTGGAACACTGCTGTGCGCAATTGGCTGCTGCGCTTCACCCACAAGTACACAGTCAATTCACTTTACAGTTTACTATCATTTATAAAGGGATTAAGAAGTATGGGGATAAGGCAAGTAGCTGGGGTTAGAGTAGAATATTAGCCATGATTAAATGGCGGGGCAGGCTCGATGGGCTGAACGGCCTACTCCTGCTCCTATTTCTTATGTTCTTATGTTCTTATTCTATGAAATGCTTTGAGACGTCTAGAAGATGCAAATAGCCTTATATCGAATGCAAGGATTATTATTATATATTATTATTTATTGTGCACAGATTGACTGCTGCATTCACAAATGCGAAGTCACTGCTAAAGCCCTGTAACTATTTTAGACACCTCAACAATGTGATAAAGCATTATATCAAATACAAGGATTATTATGATCTTATTATTATGTAATTGAGGAGAAGCAGCAGCTGAAATCTGGAGATTCTTAGAGTTCTGAATATTCAGGATTTAACACAACAAAGGCTAGGGTGAGAAGCTAACATTATAGGCATGATGTAGGGCAGAGATGTCATTGTAGGCAGCATGGTCAGCCATGTCAAATTGCTCACCCCTGAGGCAGCTCAGAGAGAAACAGAACAGACACTGCAGCAAAATAAAGCAAAACTAGAAAAGATACTGCTGAAGGATATTTTCTTACAGGTTTTCATACAATTGTCAGGTTATATAAAAGTAGAGGCACTTTATGAACAAATACTTCTTAAACCCAAATATAAAATTTCACTTGAGTGGGCAATAGTCAAACACATGCTGGGAATAATATGTTTCAAACAATAGTCTCAGTGGAAAGCTTTCAGACAGCAGCAAATTGGCTTCCTCTCTAGCTGGCTCTGATAAAAGAGGAAATCTGTCTCAGGGATGGGATCTCTTGTCACATCACTTGGGCAGACCTTCCAGTTTGTTGACTGTAGTAAGAATGATGGATTTGTGAGAATTTTGTGAAGAGAGGAGCCTGAATGTGGATTAAATTCAACTGTAGATGAAATGACAAACACAAAGCAATGTTATCTTTCAAATGCATCTCCTTTTTCACACCACGGTACTAAATATTATCTGGTGGCCACTCTGCTCTTTATATTATATGGCCATCCGACAGTCCCTTCTTCTCCCTTTCTCTCTCACCTCATCCAAGATCAGTCCCAAGGCCTATCTCTGTCCGCACTTTTGATCATCTTTCGCTTCTCCACCATCCCCTTGAATCCCATCCCCAGCTCGGGATCCAGCAGTATCAAGCACTTTGTGGTGTCCTCTCAACATAAAAGGTGCTATATAAATGTAAACGTATATTGCATATAGCAGAATCCTTTCCTAGTTCGCTATAATATATTCTATTTTTGTTCTCATCAGGTTAAGGTTGATAATATTGCTGAGGACTTTAACACTTTCCCTTGGTGAATACTGAAGAGCAGCATGGGTTCTATCAGGAAAACATCTAACTTTCTACAGATCAATATCAGCAGGATGAGGTTTCCTGTTTGGCTTCTGCCAGTGCCTTTCATCTTAGGCACTGACTGCATCAACATGCACACATTCTCACTCCACATCTGAGCCAGTACAAAACCTTTTGTTGGACTCTCAATTGTCCATCATACCCTGCACCCAGGATCTCACCAGCTCAACTTTCCTTCTCCTCTACAACATCACCCATCTCCGCCATTGCTGCTCCCCCCACCTTGGCTTGCTGAAATCTCATTCATTTCTTCACCATGCCTAGGTTTGAGGATTACAAAACCTCTATTGGCCAGACTCCTTCCTGTAAATGCTACAAAGAACTTTGCAACCTGTGTCCTCTTCCATACCAGAGAGCCATCAATCCCCATCCTCCTCCATAAGTGAAAGATTCCAACAAGAGCAACAAATCGCATTTATATAGCGCTTTCACATGAGATGGATGTCTCAAGGTGCTGGATAATCATAGAATCATAGAATCATAGAATTATACGGCACAAAAGGAGGCCATTCGGCCTATCTAGTCTGTGCCGGCTCTTTGAACAGAGCAACTCAATCCCACTGCCCCGCTCTCTCCCCATAACCTAACAGACCTGTTCTCCCTAAATAAAGATCTAGTTCCCTTTTAAAAGCTGTTATGGAATCAGCCTCCACCACCTTTTCAGGCAATGCATTCCAGATTCGAACAACCCGCTGAGTGAAAACAATTCTCCTCATCTACCCTCTGCTTCGCTTTGAAACTATTTTCAATCTGTGACCAGATTTAATGAGGGGTTTGCACCTGAGGCTGCGAGTTGGGATCAATAGATGGAGCGCAAGGTGGTGGAGGAGGTAAGATGCTCAAAGACACAATCAAAGGAGGATCCTGAGATAATCCTTGAAGGAGTCAAGGGAGACGGAGGTTGGAAATGGATGATGGGAAAGATAAGAACAGAACCAGGCAAGGAAAGTGCCAGAGCTGAGAGGAGAGGTGGTGGAGAATAATAGTATAACAGTATCAATGAGAGAGCTGGTCACAAACAAAATGTGATTTATAACTTTGACCAAGACTTTCTCTGTAATATAGGAGGGCGGAAACCAGACTGGAGAGGTTCAAACAGGGGGAATAGGAAAGAGCAAAGCTATGATTCATTCCATATTGCAGTTGAGTAAGTTGCATTTGAACATTTTTAGAAAATGAGCACAACATTTACAGAAGGAGAGTTTTTTTTAAGAAAAATCATGGTGTGAATAGTATGAGCAGGCTCCCAAATCTGTTCAGAATTCTTTCCCTTTTCACCAGGCACAAAAGAGACATTGCCTGCCTGTGAGAAACTGCTATATGCAAATTGACTCCACATTTGTGAATTCTGTGGATTAGTATTATTTAGACTCACTATAACAAACATTGGCAATGATGTCTGAACTTCAACTTTCTGTTCTCTGTAAAGGCCAGAAATTCAGGGTCAATCTTTGTCATTTACTGCCCTCTGCAGGAATTTGAGCAGCGAAATGGATAATTATTTGCCATAACTTCAGTAACCGATTTTTATTTGTGGGATGTGTTAGTCAGGATGTGGGGAAAAACTCCTTTCTGTTTGAGTAGTGCTATGAGATCTTAAATGTCTACCTGGACTGGCAGATGAGTTTAACAGCTCTTGCTGTTTATCCGACATGGGGCTTAAACTCATAACCTTCTGACTCAGAGGTCTATCACTTGATCCATGCTGACACAATGAAAAGCAGCACATTTAGTGAAAAGGATAACAACAACAACAACAAAAATTGCACTTATATAGCGCCTTTCACGTCAGGAGGACGTCCCAAAGCGCTAAACAGTCTGGTCGGGACCCGAGCGGGGGGTGGAGTGGGGGTGGGAGGGTCGAAGTAGGGGGAAGGGGAAGGAGAGTGGGAGAGGGGGAAGAGTTAGTGGGGCAGCCGAAGGCGCGGTCGAAAAGGAAGGTCTTGAGACTGGCCTTGAAGGAGGAAAGGGAGGAAACGAGGCGGAGGGGCTGCGGGATGGAGTTCCACAGTGTGGGAGCAGAGAGGCTGAAAGCCCGGCCGCCGATGGAAGGCTGTGCCGGTCATGGAGCGGATTTGGGGGAGGAAGGATAGCTTGGGATCGAACAAGACACAAAAGGAAGAAGCAATCTGTACTTTTACAGCTGGTTATCACGTCAAAGTGCCTCAAGTCATTTTACAGGTAATTCCTGTGTAGGGTTGTGGCCAATTCTGTGTGAAAAACTATAATCCACGAAAATAAAGTGAGTGACCACTTAATTGAAGGATTATTGGTCTGGACTCTGAAAGAAACTGTTATCTTTTCAAATAATCTTAAAGAATCTTTAAAGTTGAGTTCAATGGGCAGTGAGGGGGAGCTTGGTTAAATGATCTTCAATGCATAGGCCTTGCTCAGTATAGCATTAGAGTGGTATACATAGACAATGAGTTCAATTGGGGTTTATTGCTCTCTGATGCAAAAATACATTGAGTACTTCATTATTTATTATTACTATCAAACAGATTGAGTACTTCATCTGAGATGCTGTTTCATGAGGGTAAGCGGACCCATATATCAGAGCAAGCAACCATGAGAAATAATTTGAATAGCTTTGACATTACAGAAAAATAGCATTGGCAGCGGAAAGTGTGAGTCCCTGTGATTTTTTATTACGTGACTTTTTCATAAATTAGAATTTAAACCAGATATTCCCTACTGTGTGAAATGCACTGACTACTGTATCAAGACTGATCACACTTTGAGCAGTAACCACAATATTGTTCTATTAGATTGTTCCAAACACTAAGAAATTATAATTAGCCCAACTGATAGCTCACTAATTGTTATTCCCGCACTCTTGAATGAGCATGCTTTAAATCGTTGATCATTGGTAAAGTTTTGCATATGTAGCAGTTTTGCATATTTAGCTGCTAAATATGTTTAACTGAACTAATTAGTTAAATCAGTTTCAATTTAATAAATTAAAACTAATTTAGTATTAGTTTTAACACTAAATGTATTAAAATTTTGTTATTTTAATACATTTAGAAATAGACAGATTAAATACATGGAACACTGAAAGATTTCTTCGGGCATTATACAGGCAGTGATTTGTCGCAGGGCTTGCAGTAATCGGGAGCTAACAAACCAGTTATATAATCTATTTTGTATTGTTCTTACCTGGTGCTGAGTGTAAGTAGCAGACCTCCAAACAAGCACAAGCAAATACATGCATAGAGCTCAGCTAAACAACTCTGCATGCTGGTTAAATGTTATAATTATGAAGGACCAGGAGTCCTGTCGACACTTTAATAATGTTAAACATCTTTTAAAAGATTTAAAAAACATTTAAATGAGTTTTCAAATCATATTTAAAAAGCTGAAGAAATATAGCAGCTATATTGTAGTCAATGGCAAGCTGAAGGAGTTTGAGATTCATAGCCCCTTGCACCACCATTCAATGAGATCATAGCTGTTTTGTATCTCAACTCCATTTATCCTGCCTTTCTCCATATGCCTTGATACCCTTACCTAACAAATATTTATCGATCTCAATCTTGAAAGTTCCGAGCATTGATCAAGCATTCACAGCCTTTTGGAGGAGAGAATTCTAAGTTTCCACAACCTTTCCCCCCACCGGTTTCACTCTTGACTGGGCTAACTCTTCATCTAGGATTATACCCCTCATTCTGGATTGCCCCCACCGGAGGAAATCATTTCTTTGTATTTTACCATATCGAAAGTCTCTTTATCATTTTAAACACTTTAATTAGATCTCGCCTCAACTATCTAAACTCCAGGGAAGAGGCAAAGTCCAACCCTGTTCTCCTTTGCTTTGTAATGAGAAAAATGACCATCATTAATTCGAGGTTATAAATTGGTATTTATAATGATTCCCAGCGTGTGCAATCACACCTGAAGATTCTGAAATGATAGACCTCAGATTGAAAGTATAGCATAAGTATTCTCTATCTAGGTCACATCTAATTTTCTATTAAGCCTCAAGTATCTAATGGCATGTTTTTGTACATGCTAAAACTGGTATGTACCTCTGAAAGGCAAAAATTGTACTTCTGGTAGAAAGCGACTATTAATATATTATCAGTATTAACAACAACAACAACTTAAACCTATAAAGCGCCTTTCACGTCGGGAGGACGTCCCAAGGCGCTGCACTGGAGGCGTGTGACCGGAGCTGGGAGGGGAGTGTTCGGAAAGGGGTGAAACACGTAGGGGAGGTCGAAGAATTCGGGGGGGAACAAAAGGCACGGTCGAAGAGGCAAGTCTTCAAACTGGCCTTGAAAGAGGAAAGGGAGGAAACAAGGCAGAGGGATTGGGGGATGGAATTCCACAGGGTGGGAGCAGAAAAACTGAAGGCCCGGCCTCCGATGGTGGGGCGGTTCGGGCGGGGGGCTTGGAGCAGGCCAAGTCCTGCTGAACGGAGGGTCCGGGTGGGCTTCTAGGGGGAGAATAATTTGGTTAAATAGGGCGGGACAAGGCCGTGTAAGGCCTTGAAGGTGAGGATAAGGATCTTGAACTCGATCCTCTGGAGGATGGGGAGCCAGTGGAGACGGGCGAGGGTGGGGGTTATGTGGTCGCGGAGGCGGGTGCAGGATAGTACACGGGCTGCAGAGTTTTGGATGGCCTGCAGCCTGTGAATGGAGGAGCTGGGGAGGCCGACGAGGAGAGAGTTTCTGTAGTCCAGCCGTGAGGTGATGTATGCATGGACGAGTGTTTCGGCAGCGTGGGGGGTGAGGTAGTTGCGGAGCCTGGCAATGTTGCGCAGGTGGAAATAAGCGGTGCCGGTCAAGGCACGGATGTGGGGGAGGAAGGAGAGTTTATGGTCGAACGTGATGCCGAGGTTCCTAACTGGCTTTGTGAGGTGGAGAGTACAGCTTTGGATGTTGAGGCTGGCAGCGCCCGATGTGCGGAGGCAGGTGCTGGCTTGAGCCGATCAGGAGGGCCTCGGTCTTGCTCACGTTCAATTGGAGGAAGTTGTCCCTCGTCCAGGACTCGATGTCGGACAGACATGCTGTCAGAACATCGATGGTCTGGGAGTTGAGGGATGAGGCGGAAAGGTACAACTGGGTGTCGTCCGCATACATGTGGAAATTTACCCCATGTTTGCGGATGACATCGCCCAGAGGGAGCGTGTAAATGGTGAAAAGGAGGGGGCCGAGGACAGAGCCCTGGGGGACGCCATGAGAAACTGTGCGGGGGTTTGAGGAGAAACCGTTAAACCAAAAAGACATATGAAAAAGCAAGGAACAGCGGTAAGATTGAAGGGGTAGATGAGCAAAGACATATATTGGTTCAAGTCCACATTTTCTATGTTTCCAATTTTGCCAATGTTTCCAATTTTGCCCTCAGGCATCTCCAAAATCAGGATCCACGCCGGGAAAGTTCAGATACAAGGCTACCAGCAAACCCTCCATTCTGGGAGGATGATATTACAGCTAGGTGTCTGACACACGTGGAAACCCAGGGATTTGAAGTGAAATCAAAATACAATAAAATGAAGAGTTGGAACCACTTCATTAAAAGTCTTCTGATGGTGCGCAATCTCTCAATCTCTTCTACCACATATGACACTCTTATGCAACTGACATAACATGATAGAGCATTGCCTCCAGCAAAAAAAGAGCAGTTAACCAGATTTATATTTATTGCTTCCTGAACTGCTCTCACAGAGTACAGAGTGACCAGCAAATATCTTCCCTCCTACATTGAGGAAGAACAATAAACATGCAGCAGATGTTTCATGCTTGCTGTTAAAAAATTACAACAATTTATCTGATGGTGTTTAATAAATCAACTGAGGCACAAGGATATGATGAGGGGCCACCTGTTTCAATAAGCATTTATAGCCCCTTTTACGCTACAAATTAAAGTCAAACCAATGCAATTTCCAAATTGAATGGATGTCAACATTAATTCAATAATCTTAGTTTAAGCATATTGATTAGATTTTGAGCTTTGCTCCCAAAACAAACTACAAGAGTAGATCAGGAAGCAGTAAATATTAATCTCGTTAACTGCTCTAAATCGTTCTTTTGCTGGAAGCAATGTTATATCATGTCAGTTGTATAAAAGTTCCACATGTGGTACATGAGATTGAGAGATTGCACACCATCAGCTGCAAACTAGTGTTTTATTTTGTTGTTTTATTGTTTGTTTGTTACTATCATTTTTTAAGCAGGGCATATTTTGGTATTGCATGTGTCCAGAAGGTACATTGATCTGGAGCAAATAGCCTTTGTTAATGGCTACTAATTTGACCTTAAAATCTTAGAAAACTTTGGAAGGGGAAAGTCATCCATCCAGTCTTTGTGATTTCACAGATTGTAAGCAAAATCTTTGCAGCCTAAAAATTTTCCATCTCAGTGGTTGGAATGTTTCATTTATAAGTCTTGCCAGCTTGCTATTGAGATTTGGACAGTGGATAAAATGTCAGCCCTAATGTCAGTTCTAAAACAATCACAGTAGCATTGGCAGCATAATCCTGATGACAAAAAAACTGCAGAGCACTCACTAATTTGCAGTTTGGAAAATAAAAGTGCTACTGTCTTGTTGGTGAATAAGGATATTTAACAATTCATTTGCAATACTTTTTGCTTGATTTTTCCCCTTTTCTCCCTAAGGCACTCATTATTATTGGACCACTGTTCCACTGGAACCAGCAGATCTCTGGAACACTGTTATTACTACAATAATTATATATTAGTCACCATATCAAGTTTAGACACAGAAATGTTGAGATATTTCAGAAACCTGATCTGAGAAAAGCAACTAATCTTAAAAACTTAAGAGCTGAGGTTCTTAAATGGACTGACAATCATCATAAATTGAATGATTCTCTAAACTGCCAGTTCCAAAGTAGAGCAGTCGCCCTTAATACTTTTCAGGTGATAAATTCCTTTAATCACTAATTGCAGCGTCTTCGGAAGTGTGTGTTTTTACTGAGAATTCTCTCTTGTCAGGGCCCATCAACGAAGTCCCAGCATTTAGCAGCAAGTGACATTTGATTCCCCTGGATATGGAATAGAATCCCATTCTCATTAAAGAGCCAGTCTCTTGCAAGACAAATTGTTAAATTGCATAATTAATTTAATCGAATCAATTTGAAAATCAATTTGATAGTGTGCACTGTGCAGGCTACCTGCAATACTTGTAATATAATTGTGTGCAGGCTGCCTTAAACCAAGTTGAAGCCATATTTTTATCTGTGTATACTAATTGGCTTGGCACTATTGGCTGAGGATATTGGTTCTCTTGTCAATCTGCCATCTGCTTCCCTCGTGTACCACAAAATACTCAGTCAACCAGCTTACAATACATTTCTGTGAAGAACTTCAAGGGGTATCAACAACGTGATAAGGAGCTAAATCAAATGCAAGGATTATTATTATAAAGGTCAGAAATACGACCACACAGACTCCTTGGATTTGTCATATTGAAGGCACAAGGATTTTTTCAATTGCCTTACGTGTGACTATAGCTGAAGTCTTTCTCCTCTTACTGTGTGGACCTTTGCTGTAATATTTTATCCAGACGTTGACTAAGTACTGTTAACCTCTTTCTAAAACAGAATACAGGAATCCCCCACTTAACGAAAGGGTTAGGGACTTCAAACCCCTTGTTAAGCAAAAATTGCGATAAGCGGGCGGGGGGAGGTCCCTACTGTGTTTCCGTTTATGAAAAAATTTGTTCCCAGGAACGCCTTGCGCCTAGCCTAGCGCTAACATTTACAGTGTATCAGCGATGGCATAAGGTGGGTAGCACTGCTATTGAAGGCAGGGAGAGAGAGTTAAAGAGAAAGAGACTGAGACAGAGAGAGACTGTGAGTGAGATTGTGACAGCCAGAGACTCAAACAGAGAGGGAAAGAGACACGGAGAGAGAGACAGAGAGAGACAGAGAGAGAGAGACAGATAAAGAGGGAAAGAGACACGGAGAGATAGAGAGACAGAGAGAGAGAGAGGAGAGACAGACAGACAGAGCATCCTGCTGCTTAAGCTCCTCCCATACTGCGGTGCTTTCTCTTGGATAAGGTGGCTGCTGAAGTAAGTGTGTGTATGTGTGTAGCTTGTGTCGCGGAGGCTGCCGGGAGACAAGAAGCGCGCGAGATTTAAACTTTCGTTACAGCGAGCGCAGCCTTCGCTAAGCACAACAACAACAACAACAACAATAAGAACTTCTATTTATCTAGCGCCCTCCATGCTGGACGGCGTCTCAGAGCGCTTCACAATAGCGGATCCCGGGACCGAGCCAGGGGCAGGGGGAGAAAGTTGATCAAAAGTTTGGTCGAAGAGAAAGGTCTTCAGCTGTGACCTGAAACTAGGAAGAGAGGAGTCGAGGCGAAGCGAGTGAGGAAGGGAGTTCCAGAGCCTCGGGGTGTAGTGGCTAAAGGCACGGCCGCCGAGGGTGGAGCGGAGGACTCGGGGGACATGGAGGAGGCCAGACCCAGAGGAGCGAAGGCAGCGGGTGCTGGGTTGGGGGGGAGAGGAGATCAGAGAGATAGGGGGGTGCAGAGGAGTGGAGAGGTTTGAAAACAAGGGTGAGGATCATAGGAGGGTACAAATAGAAACCCTCGTTACAGTGAAGTTTCATTAACAGGGCGTTCGTTAAGCGGGGGCTACCTGTATAAAACAATTTTGAATACAGTAAAAGCTTAGTTATCTGGCACCCAACCAACCGGAACGGTCAACCAACCGGTATATCCCAATACAATTCACCATTCCAGCAACCAGATCTCAAACCATAGCCTTTCAGGACACTCGCGGTCTGCTCACTTTGTGCAGGAGTGCGCATGCTCACTTATTAAACTTGCCAAACGCTGGAATGCTTTTTTACCGATCATTTTACAGAGTGTGCTGGAATACTTTATTGGTAAGTATCCATACAATATTCTGTTATTATGTAGTCTATTATTAATATGGTATGTTTTAAAATAAGTTATTTTTTGCGGTAGGATTTTCGGCAACTTGCTGCTCGAACATCCGGCATATTTAATTAACCGGCAACGATCAGGTTCCGAGAGTGCTGGATAACAAAGGTTTTACTGTAATATAATAATAATTCTTGCATTTGATGTAGTGACTTTCACATCAAGAGGACATCTCAATGCACTTAACATGACATACTATAAAGTGTAACTGTGTATTTTGTAGGTGTACATGGCAGTCAGTTTGCACACCAACAGCTATGAAGCAAATTACCAATTTTAAATGAGGGATAGTTGGCTAGACAACGTTTATCAGTGGAAATACAATGGGTTGAAGGGATTCTGAAATGGTACATGATGTTTCACTGAGTAGCAAAATATATTTAAAATTCAATAAAACTTTAAACAGTCACCCAAAACAAATAAAATTCAATTAATAATTCAAAGAAACAATATAGAAAATGATTCCTATCTTGCAGCCAAGCGTGAGTTAACCATTTATTAGTTGTAGCCAGTCAATACTAGTCATATGATGCGTCAAAGAAAACAACAACCCAAATTACATTTATAGAGGGCTTTTCACATCGGAAGGATGTCCCAAGGCGCTGAACAGTCAAGGGTCAGGACCTGAGCAAGGGGGAGGGATAGGATATGGGGGAGGGGCAAGGTAGTGGGGGAGGGAGAGTTGGGAGGGTAGCAGAAGGCACGATTGAACTGGAGGGTCTTGAGACTGTCCTTGACGGAGGCAAGGGAGGAAGTGAGGCGAAGGGACTGTGGGATGAGTTCCAAGGTGTGGGGGCAGAGAGGCTAAAAAGCTGGCCACTGATGGTACGGCAGGGGGACGTGGAGCAGAACAGAGCCCACTGAATGGAGGGGGCAGGCAGGTTGATAGGGTAATTAGAAAACTAATTAAATTTCCAGGCTGTTGATTCTTGAAAATCTTTCCTGATTGTCTAGCCATGAACACGCTACATGTTAGGGCTTTGGCTTGCAGGCACTGAGATGACCTCCCAACATCAACTGTATTCACATTGACATTCAATTCAATTGAATGTCAATTTATATTGTATTGCTGAGTGGGAACAATCTGTACCTTTAGTGGTCAGTTTGTCCCTCCAAATCTTGTCAATGAGCCAGACTGGCTGGTATAATTTATATCTCTACATGTTTAATATGTTTAGCCAGTTTATTTTCAGATGAAATCACATTTTAGTGCTCTTATTCAGTGTATTGTTTCTCCCCACCCGGACTGCCATCTCCCTCCCCCACGGATCCCACCACTCCCCTGACCTGACATTCACAGCTGAAGACCTTTCTCTTCGACCACGCCCTTGGTCACCTTTCTCCCCCTGCCCCTGGCTCGGTCCCAGGATCCGCTGTTGTGAAGCGCTCTGAGACGCTGCCTGGCGTGAAGGGCGCTGTATATATCAGTGTTGTTGTTGTTTTTCATAGAATTTTACGGCACAAAAGGAGGCCATTCGGCCCATCTAGTCTGTGCCGGCTCTTTGAAAAGAGCGATTCAATCCCACTGCCCTGCCCGCTCCCCATAGCCTAATAGACCTGTTCTCCCTAAATAAAGATCTAATTCCCTTTTAAAAGTTGTTATCAAATCAGCCTCCACCACCTTTTCAGGCAATGCATTCCAGATTCGAACAACTCGCTGAGTGAAAAAAATTCTCCTCAGCTCCCCTCTACTTCGCCTTGAAACTATTTTAAATCTGTGACCACGAGTCACAGATTCGCCCACGAGTGGAAATAGTTTTTCTCTATTTGCCCTGTCGAAACCCCTCATGATCTTATAAACCTCTATTAGGTCTCCCCTCAATCTTCTCTGCTCCAGAGAGAATAACCCTAGCCTATCTAGCCTCTCCTCATAGCTGAAATCCCTGAATCCTGGCACCATCCTGTTGTTGTTGTTCACTCCTTCTTCTCAACCACAATCACCCGGGTGAAGTTCACTGCCTTGACCGCCCTCCCCAGGCTCGCTCACCACTACACTATGGGACTCCAATGATTGAGTGTCCACACCTCATCATCCTCCCCATCCCCATTGATACCCAGTGACGATACAAACCTGGTGACGACATTGATATCCAGTGACGACATTGATATCCAGTGACGACATTGATATCCAGTGACGACACAAACATTCGCTCCGCCCATGTGAGTTTACCGCTGTCAATCACTCGGGCGCTGGCGGTGACGTGTCCCGTGGCGGGGAGTTTGAATCGGCAGTGAGTGTGGAAGCCTGGCGGTGCTGTTTCGGACCTGCCATGGAAGTGGGATTGGGTTCAGCGGCCAGTGCAGGGAGGCAGCAAGTTAAGGACCAACTGGCTGAGAAATGTCAGAAACTTTTCTCTGAGTTTTTGGAGGAGTAAGTGGAAAACTAAAGTCGCAATTCGCTGATAAATGTGTTCAGTTATTCTAGCGCTTGATGAAAACGCCCCTCATATCGCTGGCGCACAGGATTTAATAAGAATACCAGATGTCTCAGCTATAAATAAAGAGAACAGACATTAGCCTGGACAGGTACAGTTCCAGCTTATTTTGATTTCTGTTGAGTCATTACTTTCTAACCCCCTGTGGCCAAGTCATTGGGCTCCTGAGGGAAAGGTTTGATCATTTGTTTTGATTATTTTCAATCAAACATTTTTTGATTGATATTATTTTTGATTTTATTAATGTTCTTTAGATTTTGAACAAAACAGTGCTGACGTTCCTCTCAAGCAGTGGCGAGGTGCCACTGGAATTTAACATTACAAATTAAATGATAGATTAGGATATTCATTGGGATGTGCTCTGTGGAGCTGCAACTGCAATTTTCTAGCCAAGCGGTTTTGAAATTGAAGATTAACTGCAGATTTGGATGCACAGAGCTGCTGACTCCTGTAATTTATTCTTTGTGTTAAGCAGCAGAAAGCAGATTTGTTGATGAAGGTGACTTTTATTCAGCGATTCTGCCTTATCCTTCCAAAACACCCATTCTGCTGATGTCCTATTACAATATCAAGCTGTTTCTGGCTTAAAAACAGACCCTGTCCTGAACCACGTTTTCTGGAAACCTAATCTAGGTCCTTAATTACCTTCTGGGTAAACCAATACTTCCTAGTATCTGTCCTCATAATGTGACCTTACACAGGTTTTGTTATTCTACTGTCAATGGGAATCTGAAAATATTGTTTTGAGTTTGTGCAGGTTGTTTAACGCCCACTTGAACAAGCAGATGGAATGTCAGTTTAGCATTTCATCTAAATGGTGGCACCACTGGCAATGCAGAGCTTCTCCATCCCTGCATTAGGACATCAGACTATGTGTATCAAGTCCCTGCTTGAAGTTAATTTGAAGCCACAAAGCCTCTGCACCAGAGGCAAGAATGTTCAATCTCAGCCGGTCTGACTGATCCATCATCTATGGATTCAAGACGTCAGCTCACTTATGGAAGAGCAACATTGGTTTCTAATGGATAAAAAGCTACAACAATAAAATTACATTTCTATAGCGCCATTCACGTGGGTAAGGCGTCCCTAGGCGCTGGACAGTCAATGTTTCAGATACGAGGTGGTGTCGGGATCAGAGAGGGTGGAGGGAAAGGAGGAGATTTGGAGTGACTGAAGGGAGCGCTGAAGAGGAGCGCTGAAGAGGAGCGCCTTGAGGCGGGACTTGAAGGAGGCTAGGGAGGGGGTCGAGGCGGAGAGATTGTGGAATGGAATTCTAGAGTTTAGGGGCAGAGTGGCTGAAGGCTCGCCCGCTGATGGTGGGGCAGGTGGGTTGGCGGACATGGAGCAGGCTGGAGCCCACTGAGCAGAGGGAGTGGGCAGGTTGGTAGCGGGTTAGGATGTAGCAGAGGTAGGGTGGGTGAGGCCATGTGGGGGCTTTGAATGTGAGGACCAGGATCTTGAATTGAATCCTCTGGATGATGGGGAACTAATGGAGTCAGGCAAGAATGGAGAGATGGGGTTATGGAGCTTGGAGAAGTAAGAGACATGGACCATAGTGTTCTGGATGATCTGCAGCCTATGGAGGGAGGAGTTGGGAAGGCTGACAAGCAGGGCATTGGCGTAATCGAGCCTGGATGTGATGAAGGCATGAATGAGAGTTTCAGCGGCTTGAGGGTTGAGGTAGTGGTGGAGTTGGGCAATGTTATGAAGATGAGGGAAGGCAGAGTGGATCATGCCTTGGATGTGGGGGAGAAATGATAGTTGAGAAATGGACAAGACACCAAGGTTCCTGACTGGTTTGATGAGGTGGAGTGTGTAACCATGGAGGTTGATGCTGCCAGCGCCTGAAGTGTGAAGGTGTTGGCACGAGCCAATCCTTTTGATTCCAGGCAGGAAAACCTTGGGCAAGTTTCCTTACTCCACATGTCTAAAAATAATCCCCCACCAAAAAATCCAAATAATAAATTGGTTATTTGAATCTATGACTGTTTGTGCAATTAGCCCACGTACTGTATATAGTCAATTCACTTTACAGTATATTCTGTGAAGCGCTTTGAAGATGAATGCTTTGAAGATGTGTGAAGTGTCTAGAAGATGTGAGCAGCTCTATATCAAATGCAAGGATTATTATTTTGGAGCAATGAGTAAATTCAGTTTACTGTATTTTTAACGTTAAAATGCCATCTGGTGGTGACTAGCACAACTACAATTTCTCATCTTCAGAACTGGCAAGTGGAACACTTTGACTAGTTTTAAGAAAAAAGTGCTCCATGATTGAATATTTACATCATCTGATAGATACGCATGTTCACTAGTATGTTTTTTTTTAAAAAAAATAAGACTCCAATTGTGTTTGAGGAGGCAGACAAAAGTGGCAGGGAAATTGCTGTCCAATATTTGAGCATCAGATTGTGGGAATGTGCCGTTCCTACTCAAAGAGGCTATACAATGTATTAAAAGCAAATATTTTAATTTTGTTCTCCTTAAAGCTTAGCGCTTGCTAAATGGTCTTTAGCTCATGTTTTGTAAGAAATAGGTTATTTTAAAATTAAAGTTTTAATAATCTTTACATTTCATATACCGCCTTTCGTATCGATAAGTGTCTCGCGGAAGTGCCAGAAATTCCACAGGAGAAACTCTTCTCTTTACAAAAGGAACTATGGGATCTTTAACATTCAGGCAGACAAGACTGTGGTTTAGCATCTAATCCAAAGGACTGCTCTTTCCACAAAACAGGGAATCGTCAGCACTGTATTGTAGTGTCGGCCTCCGCTTTGAATTCAATGCCTCAATGTGGGGCTTTCCGACTCACAGACAACAATGCTACCAACTGAATCAGGCTGACATGTGTTTTTGTATCTTTAGGTGGAGACCAAGGTGCAATCTGTTTCAGTAGTTTTATGAAATCAGTTCTACAGCTCAATCTTTGTGGACCTGCCCTTGCGTGGTTCGACTCTCACCTCTCCCACCATCTCCACTTTGTCGCCACTAACGGCCTCTCCTCCAGCCCCCGCAATCTCATGTGTGGCATCCCCTAGGGCTCTGTCCTTGGCCCTCTCCTTTTCAATATCTACGTGCTCCCCCTGACATCATCAGAAGACATGAGGTCAACTTCCATATGTATGTGTATGACACCCAACTGTTTCTTTCTGCCTCCACCCTCGATCCCAGGACCACTGTTGTCCTGACAGACTGCCTGTTGGACATCAAGTCCTGGATGAAAGCTAACTTTTTACAGTTGAATGTCAACAAGACTGAGGTCTGCCTGATTGGTTCTCGCCAGCACCTCTGCACCTTAGGCACTGGCAGCATTATCCTCCATGGATGCACACTCCATCTCACCAAATCAGTCAGGAATCTAGGTGTCTTGTTTGATCCTCAACTGTATTTCCCCCTCACATCCGCGCCATGACCTGCTCTGTCTTCCCTCACCTTCGCAACATTGCACGACTCCGCCACTATCTTACCCCTCAGGCCACTGATATTCTCATTCATGCCTTCATCACATCCAGGCTCGACTATGCCAATGCCCTGCTTGGCAGCCTTCCCAACTCCTCTTTCTATAGGCTGCAGATCATTCAGAACTCTGAAGCCCAGGTCCTCTCCTGCACCAAGCTCCAACACCCTATCTCTCCCATTCTCGCCCTACTCTGTTGGCTTCTCATCATTTAGAGGATTCAATTCAAGATCCTGGTCCTCACCTTTAAAGCCCTCCATGGCTTTGCCCCACCCTACCTCTGCGACCTCCTAACCCCCTACCAACCTGTCCACTCCTTCTGCTCAGTGGGCTCTGACCTGCTCCATATCCCTCGACCCACCCATCCATAATGGCTGAGTGTGCCTTCAGCCACTCTGCCCCCACCTTTGGGTATTCCATCCTGCAATACCTCTGCCTTGCCCCCTCCCTAACCCACCTTCAACTCCTGCCTCAAGACTCTCCTCTTTGACCTCTCCTCCCTTCCCTTCCATTCCCTCCACCCTCCCTGATCCCGACCCCAGCTTGGGTTTGAAACACTGACTGTCCAGCCTCTTGGGACGTTCTCCCGACGTGAAAGGCAATGTACAAATGTAATTTTGTTGTTGTACAGACTAACAATTGAGGCAGTCGAGGCTACATTAATATAAATATTTTTGCTAGATTTGAAGATGATCAGATACATATTCATATCACATAGTTGAATGTTTTCCCCACTGCCTGGGCAACTATTGTAATTTTTCTGAAAATTCCCTGTTAAATATCAGATTTCGTTCTGTTGATGGTGAAGTGAAGTATCTTCATGGTGTGGAAGAGCTGATGCGACCAGAGCGAAACACTTTATTTGTGGATTTCATTGATATAGAGCATTACAATCAGCAGCTGGCAACAACCATTCAGGAGGAATATTACAGGTTTAAATGCTTCTTGTTGATATTCAGTTTGTCTGTGTTCTAATGCTTATAATGCTTATGTTTTAAGGCTTCGCCCCACCCTACATCTGCGACCCCCTAACCCTCTACCATCCTGCTTGCCCCCTCCACTCAGCAGGCTCAAGCCTAACCTATGCCCCCCAATCCACCTGCCCCACTATTGGTGGACAAGCCTTCAGCCACTCTGCCCCTAACCTCTGGAACTCCATCCCACAGTCCCTCTGCCTTCTCCCCTCCCTAGCCTCCTTTAAGTCCTGCCTCAAGACCCTCCACTTTGACGGTCCCATTGGTCACCCTAAATACCCCCCTTTCCCTCTATCCTCCCCACCCCAGCTCGGGTTTGAAACAATGACTGTCCAGTTCCTTGGAATGTGCTGCTGACATGAAAGGTGCTATAGGCCTACAAGTATAATTTTCTACTTGTTGTTGCTTATGGATCATGCAATAGATATTTGCATTAATTAACTTTTTCCTGCTTCTGATAACACCAAATCAACAAATGTTTTTTTTGGGGGGGAGTGAGTTGGGAAGTAACCTTTCTGTTTGGTAAGGAGCACACATTCTCCACAGAGGAACACACCCTACTTATTAAATCCAGACAGTTTAAGTTCCAGGTTGGCAAGGGCCAAGCCTTGGATTATCTAGAACAGTGGTGGTGGCCAACCTGTGGCATGTTGGGTTGTCAAGAAAGCCCACACCCCCCCACTCTGAACATTCACACAAGTTGAGGTAAATTTATGTCTGATTGGCAATGTTTTTACATTTTTTTAAATATTGAATATTGCTTGATTCATGGCAAAAATCAAGAAATATTCAATCAAGAAAATATATTTTGTTGGCCAACCAAAAAGTTAGGCCACCATTGATCTACAAATGTGCATTGGGGGTAATGCTGGAGGTTAGCCAGCTATCGCTGTGCTGTTAATCAATATGAACATTGGCTCGTTCTTGTTGTTTACCCTGTTGGCATTATCCTACTGACTAGTGTCGTGGAATAACACACAAAGAGATCAGATCTAAGGGAGACTAAGAAACAGCTAACAAGGTCCAGGGGAAACAGGTTACATGGTTTCCGATTTTTAACATGGTTTCCACACTAGGTCTTTAGCTTTCAGAATTAACAGGCACAGGATGAGACAAATCCAACTTTGGCACCTGTGTTTTTTTTGTAGACCACTTGCACCTGAAATATTGCAGTTAAAAAATTGCTGTGGAAAGTTTTTAAAAAGATATAATTCCTAGTAGCTTTTCACTACAGCTCTCACCTTCTATCTCTCACTTCAACTGAACTGGCTCCGTTGCCTATAAAATGTTGAAAGTTTGAAGCAAAGATAAAGAACTGATTGCTTTACATTCAATAATGTTTGTGTTTGTAGTGTTTGTGTCCATAGGTTTTGGTAGTTATATAATCATTGTTTCTGGTAACACTGTTTCCTGATCTCAGTTTAATGGCACCTCTCTCAATGTGGTACTCCTCTAGTATTACATTGCAGTGTCAGCTGAGACTGAGCTCAAATGCCCGGGTGTGGCTTGATCCCACAAGCTTCTGACCCTGAGAGGAGCGAGCTATAAACTGAGCCTAGTTCTCAACGTATGTCCTCGATGTGGGATTCTTTCCTCAAGAATGTACTGTGCGGTTTGGCACTTGAAAACATTGAGCAAACACTCAATATAGTTCAGACTAGTTAGGGTTGGAGCCATTAACTCATTGGCTCACAGAAAAATTGAGCTGACTCTGGGATCATTAGTAATTTTAGTGACCTTGGCAGATGGGTCTGATTTTCTGCTTTTGGGGTAAATTGACTTGACGGTTGGAGAATCGGCCTTTAGGTTCACATGACGTTGAAGTATTGTAAAAATTGGCCAATTTGAGCTCTGGAATCATTGCTGCAATGAGAAACTGTGGAATTTGTGCTTTGTTTGAATTTGGTCTCCAAATAATTATATAAAATTACTTATGTTTGAAAATATTGTATTACTTGAGTATTGGACAATAATCAATGCCATCAAATGTCTAGCATAGTTTGGCAAAGAAAAATAACTGAATGATTTGCAATTTATCAAATTTGACATTCAATGTGAAATTGCCATTATGACCTTCTCAGGAATTTTATTTGGAGACTTCAGTTCAACTTACTTTCCTGTTTTGGGTATTACTGGGTTTTGGATATAATGCTGATATTGTCTATATATTCTCTCTCTATTTGGGATTCCAGCGTCTATGGTTTATTCACATGGTTGAATCTAAGAATGTTTCTCTGTTTGTATCCCTAGGGTTTATCCATATGTTTCCAGGGCAGTGCGTAACTTTGCTCGAGATCATGGCAATGTTCCTGTTTCTAAGGAGTTTTATATTGCCTTCCAAGAGTTTCCAGCGAGACAAAAGTAAATGGACCCTTGCGGATAAAGTCTGAGTGTTACTCAAATTTCAGACAAGTTTGCCTATTTTTTAAAAAAAAGTGTTTACAAATGTTCAATATGTACAATTAAATGTGGTATTTTGATCTGACAGAAAAGACAGAATTTTCTAATTAATATGAAAACAATCTTTGAAGTTTGAACAGTGAATTTGCCCCCAAATTCCTCAATGTTCTAAGAGATACCCGGACAAGGGATAACGTGAAAACCAGGTCATTCCTTGTTAACATGTTGCACTGTCGGTCACACCTGGGGTAAGAGGAAGCACTTTGTTATATGGTACTCCCTCTCATCTGATGCAAGTGAAATCCTGAGATGTCAGTGGAAGAGTTGCACAGAAATGGCTGCTCACATCCTACCTCTAATTAATGCTTCTAAAATATAAAATATTAACAACAGAGCGATATCAGCTATTGTACAAGCGAATCCCATTCTAAAATTTAGGTTTATCAGATAATTCAGATAAATTAATTTCTCCTTTAAATAAAATAGTTTTCATATCAGATAATTCACTTTCTTGTTCTTACTGGAGATCACCCAATGTGTTGTATTAGTTTTTACATACTAAGCTCCAGCAACAGATAAAAAATCCATATTTAAAATGCTCTGTTAATTACAACCCTCCACATTTCATATTGAATCTGTAACATTGAATGTCTCAAATGCTTCACAAAGTTTTGAAAGTGGCTATGTTTGTAGGCAAATGCAACAGCCAATTAGCACATAGCAATGTCTTACAAATACAAAATTATACTTGTTTTGCGGCTTTCACGTCAGGAAGATGTCCCAAGGCGCTGGACAGTCAGGGATTTGGAGCATGAATGACCATGAACTGAATGTCTAATTTTATCTGGAGGATTGTTGGCCAGGACACTAGGAGAAGCCTCTTTGTTTTTAAATTGTATCATGGGATCTTCAACACCGACCTGAACCGGCAGATGACTGGAATTCTTTTTATGCTTGAAATACTGTACTTGAAATGCTATTTGTGCTCTGTTTAAGATTGGTTTCCAAAATCTGTCGAATTCAGTGTTTGGACATCTCTGGGGAATCACATCATTGTTGTCTTAGGATCAACTTTACAGAGAAAGAATGCCACACATTACTGGTGGTTTGCATTTAAAAAAAAAGGTTTCTTGGCATATCATGCGTGTTCTTCATAATAAGTGTCTGCTTGGTTTAGTTTCTATCAATCTTGCTTCTGGATCAGAAGATTATGAGTTCAAGCTGCACAATAGAACTTGACCTTATCACCTTGGTTAACAGTCCATTGCACTGCTGGAGGGATGTTACATTATTTGAGGTGCCATTATTTCGATGAGACATTGAACCAGAGAATATATCCCCAAGACTTGGCTCTTGCCAACTTATTGAAAAGCAAAGTGTCCTGACTGGCAATCCTCCAGATAAATTGGTCGCTCACTTCATGCCTGTTTGAAGCAATTTGCTGTGTGCAAAATGATGTCCGCATTTACCTTCATTTACCTAAGACAACCGCTATACGTTAGTAATTCATGCAAAACCGTTTCAAGTAGTTGTTAAAAAATAAACGTATTGTTTCAAATTCCTGTGCCACTATAAACATGTTATGGTTATGATTTCATCATTGTGGAAATGGGTCCTGTTTACAGGCACCACTAAGAGTGAAATCTGATTTATCCCATGTTTTATGTTGCTTTTTTTAATGTTGCATTTTTTTAAGGCCACTGTACAAGTTAAAATTGTGTTTATATCTCTGGGCTAACAGAATCCGAGAACTCACAGCGGCAAGGATTGGGACTTTGTTGCGCATTAGTGGTCAAGTTGTGCGAACCCACCCTGTTCACCCCGAGCTGGTGAGTGGGACTTTCCTCTGCATGGATTGCCAGTCAGTTAGTAAAGATGTGGAGCAGCAGTTCCGCTACACCCAGCCGGCCATCTGCAGGAACCCTGTCTGTGCCAATCGTCGCAGATTTATTCTGGATCCCAGCAAGTCTCGTTTTGTGGATTTTCAGAAGGTTAGTGTGTATTAAAGAGGAATTGTTATTGTGTTGGCGCTCTGAGATACAACGTATAAATGGGTGCTATATATATATATATATATATATATATACACACACAGTATATACTATATAAAGTATAGTAGATGGAGCTCCTGTGGCTCAGTGGTGAGAACACTTGTCTTGCAAGCTGGGGAGACCTGTGTTTGAATCCAGGCAAGTCAGGGTGAAACCTTGGGCAAGTTTCCCTACTCCACACGCCTAATAATCCTCCAAAAAAAACATAATAATAAAATTGGTCATTTCACTCCACGACTGTGCATGGGTCACTGCTGTGTGCAATTGGCTGCCGCGATTCGCCCACAAATATATACGGTCAATTCACTTTACAGTATATTCTGTGAAGCGCTTTGGGATGTTGATAAGATGTGGAAAGCGCTATATCAAATGCAAGGATTATTATAGGATTATTATTATTATATATCCACACAGTATATATGTAGGCATTGTTGTTAAGAAGGAAACCTTTACACACTATAAATTAGTTTGCAACTTGAAGGTGACAGATGATTTAACATCAAGTTGGTTATCTGAGCTCTCAACAAGGAATTGCTGTCTGGAACAGTGGAATGTGAATTAACAAAGGAAAAAAAAAAAAAATCCTTGTATTCAATATAGCCCTTGCATGTCTTCTAGACGTCTCAAAGTGTTTCACAGAATACACTATAAAGTGAACTGACTGTATATTTGTGGGTGAAACACGGCAGCCAATCGCGCACAGCAGTGATCCACAAACAGTCATGGTTGAAATGACCAATTTTTTAAAAGATATATATTTCTAGAGGGATTATTATTAGGTGCGTGTGTGGAGTAAAGAAACTTGCCCAAGGTTTCGCCCTGACCTGCCAGGAATTGAACCCAGGTCTCTCGCTTGTGAGGCAAATGCTCTAACCACTGAGCTACAAGACTCCACAATGCGACGCTCTCTCTCTTTCTCTCCCCCACCCCAGCGCTGGGCTGAGGGGGTTAGAGTTGATGTGTGGGGCTCAAGCTCACCTGCCCAAAGGTGAATGAGGGAGAGACTGAGCCGGGCTGACACCAAAATGGCAATACAACGTTTGCTGAGGATGGGGTGAGGGTGAGGATGGTGATGATGGTGGTGATGAAGATGGTATTTCACGGCAGAAACTAATTGTTCCATTCTTAGGTGAGAATTCAGGAAACACAAGCAGAGCTTCCTCGCGGCTGCATTCCACGCAGTGTTGAGGTGATAATGAGGGCAGAGGCTGTGGAATCGGCTCAGGCTGGGGACCGATGTGACTTCACTGGTACATTAATTGTAGTACCTGATGTAGCTCAATTGTCAACACCAGGTAATGAACTGCACACTTAACGTGCAAACCTTTATGATGGCAGTGACCACTTAACAGAGCTTGAATGTTTGAACAAGAACTAGGTAAAAGGCCAAGGCCCAAAAAGCATAGCGCAGTTGAGTAGCAGAAAGAAATGGATGGATCACCCTGAGCCTAGGCTTTAAAAGCTTACAGGTTTTGTGAGGAAGGGAAAGGAGAGGAAGAAATAGTTTCAACATTTGATAACCTGAAAAGAAGGAGTTTGTGTGGATAATAGATTCCCGAGGTGGCATTTTTTGGGTAGTTTGGACTGGTGAAGAATTTAATGTTAATATGGTCTAATTTGTTTTTCTTAATGGGATCCTGTTGGGCTATGAAAACTCAACAGTGATCCAATGATCCTTGATGTGGTGCTGGAAAAAATCGATATTACCACAAATTACTTGTTTTATTAAGGAATACCATTAAGAAATAATTCATATTAAATCCCAAATCATCAAAAGCTCAGACCATTGTATTCCTTATAAATTTTCTTGTGAATGTTCATTTAGACTTATTAAAGTTTTTTTCAAATATCTTTTGTGTTTCTGAGCATTAATAATTGTTCTGCATGTATTGCTGTACAGCTGAAAACTTGCTGTCCCCATCTGATATTGCTCAATAGATTTGTGTTTTCTTTTTTGGGGAAAAAAACCCAGGTGTACGAGCCGAGACGAGCAGTCGACATACAGGAGGGCGACAATTTGAGGCTGAAGGAATACAAGGTCTTAAAGTTCTGGGAGTGCGAGACCTTTCCTATAGATTGGCTTTCTTAGCCTGTTATGTGGCACCTACAAACCCTCGGGTGAGTTCAGTTTATTACAACAACAACAACAAAATTACACTTATAGTGCACCTTTTGTGTCGGGAGGACGTCCTAAGGCGCTGAACAGTCAGTTCGGGACCCGAGCAAAGGAGATGGGGCAGGGTTAGGGGGAGGGGAGGGAGAGAGTTGGGAGGACAGCAGAAGGTACGATCGAAGAGGAGGGTCTTGATACCGGTCTTGAAGGAGGCAAAGGAGGAAGAGAGGCGAAGGGACTATGGGGGGATTGGAGACCATCCTACGGTTCCTCTAATGGTATTAGACTGTGAATCCCTGTCTAAAGGTTTATTTTAGTGGTATTTTCAATCTCAAATTGCTGACATAAACTGTGGAATAACATTCCGTGTGCATACAACTCAATTTACTTACATACAGTACTTGGCTTGAGAAAAGCTGTTACTTGTCTACTGAAAAGTTAATATGTACAACTCCAACAAACTATGAAGGAAAGACCAGTTATTTTAACAGAACCATGTGTTGGCTTCCTTTGGAACTGGCTATATTCTTGAGATATCTGGCATTTTGGAACCCATAATCTTCTGTTTTATTATTCCAGCTGTTTTATACTCAGCTTTTGTTCATATTTTCATGCTAGTTCAGAATCAAAGGATTATTTTCAAAGAAGTGTCCCAACATAATTGTATATTTTGAGATACTTCTTTCACTGAACTTGAAATTCCTTAAGTATGGAATCTGAGTGTTGTTCTTTCTGTTAATGGTAAGGATGTCACACCGACCAACAGGAATCTTGTCAACGGGAGTTCCTGGCATGACATGCTTCCAGAATCCTTAAGTAACCCAGTTTGAAATTGTCTTGTTTTGGACCCCAATATTGTAACAAAGCTATCCTCATGTTGAGTAGGTTTCCCATTATAATAAGGGCCAATGTAACTTTGAACAGCATCAATAGTAGTGCAAGGTAATTGTTTACAAATGGTTAGGGTTAATATTATAATATTTTGTTTTGATTAAACCACCCTTTGAAGTGTACCTGGGGGGAAAAACTGCTTCTCATACAAACAAAAGAATACTTGCACTGCACTTCATTTTGTGCTTATTGCTGCAGCTATCAATTAAAATGCATTTATTGAATATTTTAGGACATGTCAACCATCCTAAAGTTTCTCTATTATCTGGACTGTGGTTTTCTGAATTTTGTACGTTCAGAAATTATTCAGAAATGAATTTATAATATAAATCGTGTGCAAATGATTTTGTGTAAATACTAAGAAATGTAGCCTTGTAAGTTTGATTGTGTTAATTTTTCTCATCTTGCACTTTTTCTCTCTCGGCCCACTATAAAGTTTGGTGGAATGATATTCAGAGATGAACCTCAGACAGCCGAAAACATCAAGAACCAGATGACAGTGGAGGAATGGGAAAAGGTGTTTGAAATGAGTCAGGATAAAAACCTTTATCACAATCTGTGCACTAGCCTTTTCCCAACTATACATGGTAAGCATTGTATCTGAGCTTCGCTTGTTACTTACTCCAGTAAAGTGGCATTCAGGTATGATAAGCCTGCGTTGATATTTATTTGTCGTTGGTGTAAATAAAAAATAATGAATTTTAGGGATGTGGCACAATGGAAATAAAGCATTTCCAAGGGTTAATGAAGCGTACACTGACCTGTACCTGTGTCAGTTCAAGGAAATGATTGGAATTAGTGACTGGTTCTTAAGTAAATTTCTTAGTTTCAAATCAAGACAGTTGTACACAATGATTTGTTCATAATAACATTACTGTTTGCGTTTGATAAAGTTATCAATGAAACTCTGTATGTTTATTTTCCTGTAGATTTTCAAATATCCCATTAAACTATTCATAGAATCAAAGAATTATACAGCAAAGAAGGAAGCGATTTGGCCTATCGTGTCTTCTCCGGCTCCGAAAAGAGCTGTACAACTCAATCCCACTGGTGCGCTTTCTCTCCATAGCCCTGCAATCTTGACTTCCCCAAATCCCCTTTTCTCTTAAAAGTTGCTATTGAATCGGCTACCACTACCCTTTCAGGTAATGCATTCCAGATCCAAACAACTCCCTGGGGAAATTTTTATTTCCTAGCCTCCTGTCTGTTTCTGTTAACAACTATCTTAAATCGGTGTCCTCGGGTTACTGACCCACATGCCAGTGGAAACAGTTTTTCCTGGTTCAACCTATCAAATCCCCTCATGATCCTGAAAACCTCTATTAAATCCCCTCTTAATCTTCTCTGCTCCAGGAAGAATAATCCTAGTTTCACTAACCGCTCCTCATAGCCAAGGTCCTTCATTCCTGGTACCAGTATTCAAAAAGAGAAACTTCCTGTCTCCAAGTCAAAAACGTTCCAGTTAAATTAATCGTTCCTCTTGGATTGATTTCACGGTTTTTGATGAACTAGCCTGAAATCTGTAAAGTAACTCTGATTGATCAAAAGATTTGATTAGCTTTGACTATTTATTATTTCTGAGCTTGTTTCTTTTACCAATGTCCAATCTGCCTCGTTAGACAGATGTTAAAGAGTCCATAACATTATTTGAATGAGAATGGATTTCTCCCGTTGATGTGGCCAACCATCCCCAAAATTGGTCACTAACTTCAATGTTGTTTGTGAGATATTAATTTGTTTGGTGGGTTGACAGTGACTGTCCAGTGCCTTGGGAAATCCTCCTGATGTGAAAGGCGCTATACAAGGGTAATTTTGTTGCCATTGTTTGCCTACAAAGTGCAGCATCAATACACTTTACAGTGCATCATGTGAAGTGCTTTGAGACTTTTTCCTGACGTGAAAAGTGCTATATCAAATAAGAATTTTTAAATTCTTTATTTTACAGGAAGTGATGAAATCAAGAGAGGAATCTTGTTGATGCTGTTTGGTGGGGTTGGAAAGAGCACGATGGAGGGTATATCTCTCCGTGGCGACATTAATGTTTGTATTATTGGTGACCCCAGCACATCAAAGAGCCAGTTCCTTAAGTAAGCAGTGTCAGAAGCTACCGGCTTCAAATTATTCTACTTAAACAGATGGTTGATTTTCGTTATCAAAGGGGAAACAATTGATTGGTAGCAATGCATACACTTCAATAAGAGTTTATTTTGTCTTGCAATTAAGAGATCATGAACAAGACATCAATCACTGTTAACTCTGCAAACCAAAGCCTTAGCAAGTAAGGTGGTCCTTAAAGTTGTGTGCTTTTAGGTTAAACTCCAGCAGTACCACACAACACACTCTAGGATCCACAAGTCTTACTTTCACCTGTGCTTAAATAAGCAGGATATTCCATGATAAATAAGTAGGATGCGTCCCTCCGCATACGTCATCAGCTGTGATAATGACAAATTGCATTTATATAGTGCCTTTCATGTGAGGACCTCTCAAGGCACTAAACACATCACTTTACATTATAATAATAATAAGTCTTGCATATTATATAGCGCTTTTTCATGTCTTCTAGATGTCTCAAAAGTGCTTCACAGAATATACTGTAAGGTGAATTGACTATATTTGAGGGCAAAATGTGGCAGCCAATTGCACACAGCAGTATCCCACAAACAATCGTGGATTGGAATGACCCAATTTTATTAGTTTTTTTTCTTGAGGGATTATTATTAGGTGTGTGGAGTAACAAAACTTGCCTAAGGTTTTGCCTTGTCTGGGATTGAACCCAGGTCTCTCGCTTGTGCTCTAACCACTGAGCTACAGGGCTCCACTAATATGCTATAAGAACATTGTGGGAAGTCTCGATGATACAATGAGGCGCTGTATCAAATGCAAGAACTGTCATTTATATTCTGACCTTAGCCTCACTTCCAGGCAGCCTATTCTAGCCATTAATTACCCTCTCGGAAAAGAAAAACTTCTTGGTGTCAATCCTAAAATTGCCGCGTACAATTCTAAATGTATGTTCTCTTGTTTTACTGTCAAAGAATTTAATTATAATTAAGTTTAAGAGAAACCGTTTTTTGCCTTTGATAGTATAGTATTCCAGGGAGAGCATGTGCATTCCATTCCCAGGGAAATTTCCAAGAGAAGGCGACACACTTATTGGTTAGGATATTCTTAAGCACAGTGTTGGACTTCTGACACCTGGCTAACCTCCACAGATTGGGGAGACTGGGAGAACGAATGAAATAAACAGCCATCAATATAGGGTAGTTCTGCAGTGCTGCCTAATGCACCTCAATGAGGGAGTGAATGCTTCCTCACTAGGGTCACTGTCCTCTCCAAATTACTTCACAGACATTAAAGATACTTCTCCAACCAGCATAAAATGCAACTCAGATTAGGTCAAAGCTATTTGTGGGACACTGCTGCTGTGTGCAAATTGGTTGACATGTTTGCCTACAAATAGTCTTTACACTTCACAGTAAGTGTGAAACGCTTTTAGTTGTCGAAGTAAGACAAATTACAATATTAAATGGATGAATTATTATAATTCTGCCACTCCTTAGCTGCCTGTAAAATGGAGATCTTCTCTTTCCCATTATAAAGACTAGAAATGATTGCTACTTTTAGCCACGTGGATATGCAGTGAGAAACATTGATCATGTAATGCTCCTATTTTACCATCGGAGAGCAGTAGTGCACTGTAAACTTGCTATTGCCGAAAGTCACAGGAAAAAGACTTTCAATTAAAGAACTTTTGTACAATCTTTCAAGTGCGGTTTTCTCTGAACATGGACAATGTGGACCGACGAGCAGGGTGGTGGTAGGAGACTAGAATGAAGATGCCTGAGTGGTGAAAGTTTTGTTTTATGGATGACATTTTGTCTCACTGTTCTCTCCTGAGCTTAACACCCTTCTTCCTTTACACAACTTGCCAGAATCCAAGTGCAGATATGAAAGTCTGCTTTCTCTATCTTTCCCAAGCGACAGTCACCGTACGCTAGCACTTCTCCATCTCTCTGATCTCCTCTTACTTCACTCCTCTGCTCGTCTCATCTGTAAGACTTGGAAGAACAGACTAGCCGCTTTAATCGCAGGAAGATAGTTAACATACACCAAGGCCAAAACCTATGTGGCTCATGTAAATATTGCCTGTTGCAAATTATATGTACATCTGTTTTGCAAGTGTTGCTTGACATGACTAGGATGACCTCTGGTAATGTGAGACTAACAGGATAATCTGCGGGAAGATATTTAACATACGCCAGAGCAAGGTTTATGCCAGTTCCATGTAAATTTTACCCAATACAAGTTGCGCGCTCATCTGTTTCTTTTTCCATGACATGTTGCAGGTGTTATGATGGATATTAAACACCATCGCTGAACTCTTAAGCATTTATTCTGAATGTGCTCATCGAGAAATAGAATTCTAAACATTAGAGTACGAACAAGAAACAAATCTTTAGAATTAATGATTAACAATTTCTCACAAATCCTTCTGATTTTTTTTATCAGCAAACAATCTTTTTTTATATAGCTCATTGGCTATTGGTGCATGCTATTATTGCAAAGGAATGTTTCCATGATGTAACAGAATTTAGCTACGATGGTTTCATTTCTGTTTTTCTTTCTCTTGCACATCAGACACGTGGAGGAGTTCAGTCCTCGTGCTGTCTACACCAGTGGTAAAGCCAGCAGTGCGGCAGGGCTAACTGCAGCTGTAGTGAGAGATGAAGAATCATACGGTTTTGTGATTGAGGCTGGAGCTTTGATGTTGGCTGACAATGTATGTGGAGTTTAGTACTGTACATACACACCCCTTCAGATTTTCTAGATAAATTTAACATTAAATTATAAACTGATTTTAAAAACACTATTTGCAGTTCCCCGTTTTGCAGAAATCTCAAATTGACAGAAAATCTTAATTGAGCAACATTTGTCGACGGGTCATCAACCATGTGGCACAGGTTCAAGGTTGTAAAAGAACATTTCTGGACAAACACCATAAAGTGTTTCTTTGCATAAAGAGAAATTAACAGCTGAAATCGGGGTTACCAGGAAGGTTGATTGAGACCGAGACTCTGGGACTACTGTTAAGTGGACTGACTGTGTATCTTATAGACAATTGACTGCATTTTGTGGTAAGAAGGGGAATCGTAACCTGAATGTCTTGTAATCGTGTTAAACATTTATATTGCACTTTCTTAGTAACATAATATTAATCCTTAGATTGATATAGCACTTTTCATGTCTTCTAGACGTTTCAAAGTGCTTAACGGAATAATAGTTACAAAAAGAAAGATGCTTAAAATCTGAATCGTATTTCATGGCTTGATCCATGAACAGTGCAGCGTCCCTCAAAGGCCAATACAATACTGCCAAAGCTATGCGTGGTAAATATGCAAGTTATACTGAACAAATTTCTCACTTGTGACAGTGGAAGGGTGCTGCGTTACTGGAGTCACCATCTATCAAATGAGTTAAAACTTCTCTATTCAGGTGAATGTTAGAGAATAGCTTTACACAATTGTGTTCAAAAAGAGGAAGGAAGTATTTTTAGGTGTTTTGGCTGATAATCATGCAAATTAATTGGTTAGACAGCTCTTGACTCTTCTGGAAACTTACTCTGAATAAATGGCTAGTGCATTGCCTACATAAACATGACTATTATTTGGGATCACTTTGACCCACTAACTTGATGTTAGAAAAATGTAGGTTGTTTCTCTTGTAAGTATTAATTTTAGTTCAGCCACAGGAAATATGAACCTGAGGACTTTTACAAGGAAAATAATTACAATCTCGAAATGGTTTCAATATAACTTTCTATTTCTCCATTCCATGTACTTGTCAGATGGTGAAGATAAATCAACCAGCTATTTTATGCAATAAAAACTTCTGCAATGCTAGGGCATATTTCCACCTGGGTTTAGATTTGCTGTGTAGCACAGTGGAAAGTGCAAAATTTGGCAAACCATTGAATTCGGTCTTAACTTTGAAGTTGTTTTCAAGTAGAGTTTAAAAGAATATACAGAAAACCAGGTTCAAAATTAAGGCTGTGTAAAGACATTCTAAAATACCATATACTAGAGCCATTTACTAGAGTCCATAATCAGGGACAAGGTAGATCTTCACTTAGAAAGATATAGGCTAATAAAGGACAGTCAACATGGATTTGTTAAAGGCAAATCTTGCCTTACAAATCTGATAGAATTTTTTGATGAGGTAACGGAATGGGTGGATAATGGTAGCGCAGTTGATGTAGTTTACATGGACTTTCAAAAGGCATTTGACAAAGTGCCACATGAGAGACTTATTATGAAATTAAAGGCCCATGGTGTAAAAGGGACAGTGGCAGCGTGGATCCACAACTGGCTGCGAGACAGAAAGCAGAGAGTTGTAGTGAGCGGCTGTTTTTCAGATTGGAGGGAAGTGAGCAGTGGTGTGCCACAGGGATCAGTTTTGGGACCATTGCTGTTTGTAATCTACATCAATGATCTGGACTTGGGTGTACGGAGTACAGTTTCCAAGTTTGCAGATGACACTAACTTAGGGAGAATAGTAAATAGTGAGGAGGATAGTAGCCATCTGCAAGAGGATATAGACAAATTGGTAAAGTGGGCAGACACATGGCAGATGAAGTTTAATGCAGAGAAGTGTGAGGTGATGCATTTTGGGAGAAGAAATGAAGGGAGGCAATATAGGCTAGATAGTACAATTTTAAATGGTGTGAAGGAACAGAGAGACCTGGGGATTTGTGTTAGTGACTCGTTGAAGGTGGCAGGACAGGTAGACAAGGCTGTTAAGAAGGCATATGGGATACTAGGCTTTATAAATAGGGGTATAGAGTACAAAAGTCAGGAAGTGCTGACTAACCTCTATAAGACTTTGGTGAGGCCTCAGCTGGAATACTGTGTTCAATTCTGGTCACCACACTACAGAAAGGATGTGAAGGCATTGGAAAGGGTACAACAAAGATTTACTAGGATGGTGCCAGGATTGAGGGACTTCAGCTATGAGGAGAGGCTAGATAGGCTAGGGTTATTCTCTCTGGAGCAGAGAAGATTGAGGGGAGACCTAATAGAGGTTTATAAGATCATGAGGGGTTTCGACAGGGCAAATAGAGAAAAACTATTTCCACTCGTGGGCGAATCTGTGACTCGTGGTCACAGATTTAAAATAGTTTCAAGGCGAAGTAGAGGGGAGCTGAGGAGAAAATTTTTCACTCAGCGAGTTGTTCGAATCTGGAATACATTGCCTGAAAAGGTGGTGGAGGCTGATTCGATAACAACTTTTAAAAGGGAATTAGATCTTTATTTAGGGAGAACAGGTCTATTAGGCTATGGGGAGCGGGCAGGGCAGTGGGATTGAATCGCTCTTTTCAAAGACTAGATGGGCCGAATGGCCTCCTTTTGTGCCGTAAAATTCTATGAATCTATGAATCAATAGAATAAATCTATACTCACAGGTGGACTTTAATCTCGTGCATTTATTTACTGGAAAGAGAGAGTTCACTACAAACATTTCACGTTATTGATAATAATGATTCTTTTTGTAGGGGGTATGCTGTATTGATGAATTTGATAAGATGGACCCCAAAGACCAAGTGGCAATTCATGAAGCGATGGAACAGCAAACCATTTCAATTACAAAGGCCGGTGTGAAGGTAGTAATATCAGCTGGGCTTTAAACACCTTAGATGATAAACATTAACTGATTAATAATAATCCTAGAATTTGATATACTGTCTTATCACATCTTCGAGTTGTCTCAAAGCGCTTCACGGTTTAATACTGTAAAGTGACTTGACTGTATATTTTGCGGGTGAAGCATTCAAAGAAGCGAGAGCTCGGGTCATTCAAAACATTCTAAGCTTATTCTCCTTCACCAATACGCCTTGCTTGTTTAAAGAAAGAGAAATGCTTGAAAGAATTCAAGTGCTTATTCAGGAGGAATTAGCTTTGAGTCTCTCAGAATGTAATAGGCATCGTATTTCATCACACAGTATGCTACAATTTCACCAAATATGTTTTAGTCTGCAAAATCCTTTTGAACAGAAGAAGTCAAAGTAACATGTGACCATGTAAAATCCAGAATAATAACTCTGGGCTAATTGTTAATGCCTTCAGTACATTCTCAGAACTGTCTTTTTGCCCATCTTCAGATCCTCTTCAGCTGTAACTACTGGCATTTTTTCTTGCTCATCAGTTTGGCATCAAGCCATGCCATTGTTAAGTAGTCCGAGACTCTATCTTGCATGACGAGCACTATATAAATGGGAGTTAATTTTTGTTTTGGATTCAAGCCCCACATCGAGACTTGCAACTTTATTTTGTCTTCAGTAGACAAAATCCTGTTCGGGTGGATGTTCAGGAATCGGTGGCACTATTTGGAAAAATTAAGGAAGATTTCCCTGGTGTCTGGGCTACCAATAAACTAGTCATTCACTTCATGGCTGGTTGGCACATTGCTGTTTGCAAATTGGCTGCTGTATTCACCCACATAATGCACAAACCATAGATTTCATAGTATATCCTTTGAAGTGCTTGAGACATTATCCTAAAATATAAGGCCTATACCAAATGTAAAGATGATTAGTATTATCACAAAGTTTACTTTAATACAACCGTAGTAGTATTCCAACCTCAGTTTTATTGTCCCCAGGCAACATTGAATGCTCGAGCCTCTATCCTGGCAGCAGCAAATCCCGTTGGTGGGAGATATGATCGATCCAAATCACTGAAGCAGAATGTAAACCTTAGTGCTCCTATTATGTCAAGATTTGACCTGTTCTTTATCCTGGTGGATGAATGTAATGAGGTAACCAAACAATTTGATGGCCTTAAAGTAATTTGTACATTGTCTTTAGCTTTAATGAAACATTTGTGTGTTTGTATATTTTCTACTTGGTTTCAAACTAACTATTCAGCTAAATAATCTCCCATTACATTAATATTTGATGTGTGACATCTGTGTTTATCTGTGCTGTGAGTAGCCAGATATGGCTATAATTTGTGAATCTGTTTTTTTCCAATTTTTCAATTGAGACTGTATTGTGTTAGCTGGTAACATAAATTAAACTCAAGGTGAATCAGTTGCTCTTTATGGAATCTGAGAAGCATGCAGGACAGAAGTCCATTTGACCCATTTTGTCTATGCTATTAGCTCCCATACTAAATTCATCTATTCCAACTACGGTACTGTATAATGAATTTGGTTCATTCATTTAAGACCTGATAAGATGTTGCCTTTAATCCCTTTTCAATCCTGTGTATTTTCATAAAATTTACATAAATTGTAATGTAAATTTGGCATTGGATCAGCATTTGAAAGTGAAAAACAGGTTAACATTTTGGGCATGGAGTTTGTTGAAGCCATGGGATAAGGAGAAAAGGGAAGAGTTTGAGAATGTGCAGCGATATAATCTAAAGACTATAAGAGCAAAAGGAGAGGTTAGGAGATTTTGTTTGCACAGAAGTTTCCTGGTGCATGGATTCTCCTGGTTAGTGTGTGGTTGAGGCAAAATTCATACTAGCTTATTAAGAGGGAATTAGATACATTTCTAAATAGGCGAAATACAAAAGGATATGGGAAAGAGGCAGAATAATGGAACTAAATGTAAAGTTCTTATAGAACCAGGACAGACTCAATGGTGCTGGCTGCAATTACCTACAGTTCAAACATGACATTTGTTTAGACTTTCTGGTTGGGGTTAGGATGAGAGAAAGCAGTAATGTTCCTGAGATTTTGCCAATGTCGCCAGGGAAAGTAATAATAATAGTAATAATCCTTGCATTTATTATAGTGCCTCATCACAAATTCTAGACATCTCAAAGCACAGAATATACTGTAAAGTGAAGTGACTGTATTTGTGGGCAAAATGTGGCAGGCAATTGTACTCAACAGTGTCCGCAAAACAGTCGTGGATTGAAATGACCAATTTCTTTTTTTTTGAGGGATTACTATGTGGAGTAAGGAAATTTGCCCATGGTTTTACCCTGCCTGGAATCAAATCCAGGTCCCTCACTTGCAAGGCGAGTGCTCTAACCACTGAGCCTCAGGACTCCACATCTTCAGAACTTCTTTTGGCCCAACCCTTTAGCAAATAATGTTCCCGTTTGAAATGGCTGTATTTGTTGGATATATTTGACTGCATGTGAATGTTCCATGATATGACCATAATATTGGTAAATTCTGTAGGTTACAGATTATGCCATTGCCAGAAGAATTGTCGACCTGCATTCAAGGTGCGAGGAATCTGTTAATCGAATGTATTCGGTAGAGGACATTAACCGATATTTATTATTTGCTCGGCAGTTTCAACCAAAGGTATTTTCTCTCTTCTAGTTCCATGTTTAATGAAATTAACAGTTTTACATTAGAACACCACTTCACATATAGGCGAAGGATTGCAATCTGATGATGTAGGTGTATGCATTGCATTTGATGCATTAAGAGGATCAATCTTAAAGATAATTTCCACTGCTTGATAAAATTAACATGAAACTGGAATAATTGAGTTAAAGTTGGAAGATTATTTTCATTCAGAGGATAATTTGTCACAAGCTGCTATTGAGTCTGAGTTCACAATATGCAAGAGATCATCAAAGAAACATTTGAAAAGAAGAAAGAAAGTGTGAAGAAAGACTGGACAATTGGCATTAGTTAGCTTCAGTAAAGGAGCTATATAATAATAATAATCCTTGCATTTGATATAGCACTTTTCACGTCTTCTAGATGTTTCAAAGCGCTTCACAGAATATATTGTAAAGTGAATTAACTATATTTGTGGATGAAATGCAGCAGCCAATTGCACACAGCAGTGTCCCACAAACAGTCGTGGATTGAAATGACCAATTTTATTGTTGTGTTTTTTTTGGACGGATTATTATTAGGCGTGTGGAGTAAGGAAAGTTGCCCAAGGTTTCGCCCTGACCTGTCTGGATTCGAACACAGGTCTCGTGCTTGTAAGGCGAGTGCACTCTAACCACTGAGCTACAGGAGCTAGCACCAACCTGGGCTCAATGGGTTAACTGGCTCCGTATAATTGCTATGATTCTTTAAACTCTGGGACGCCACCCGCATGAAAGATTCTATATAATTGTGAGTTGTTGTTGCGATTCTACATTTTATCAAGTAATTGAATAGCTTCTGATCTGCTTCAGATCATGAAAGAGTCTGAGGAGTACATTGTGGAAAAGTACCGACTCCTCAGACAGCGTGATGCTTCTGAAATAACCAAATCAGCTTGGCGTATTACTGTTCGTCAACTGGAGAGCCTGATCCGATTATCTGAGGCTATGGCCCGTATGCACTGTATGGATGAGGTAATGTAATGGCTTTTCACCTTTGCTCACACACAATAATAAATTGACACGATTGCACAAGATCCCTATATTTTTGTTCTATGGAAAAATTGCAGTCACTACACTTACAATAATTCCTGTGAAATTCTTTGAGTCATCTTCCTGATGTGACAGGTGCTGTACTGAATGCCAGGATTATTATTGACAACAACAAAATTACATTTACAGAGCAACGTGATTAAACGCAGTTTTTATGAAAATTCTTTGAAGCACTTTGAAGCGTATGAACGTGATAAGGCAACTGCATGTCCGAAACATATCAAAGATGTGATGTGAAACGCATGAGCCAAATATCAATTCCTATCCAGTTTGTAAATATCGTATTTTAATCCACCCACCCCATGTAATTTGTAAAGCTGACTTTCAAATATATTTTAGTGTGAGGATTCAAGGTGATAGTGTGTCCGGTCCCAGTCTTTGGAGCTATGCTGCACCGTTGGATTTGATGACAAATGACAAATGCTCTATCACTAATCGCAAGTTCTTTATGTTGGTGCTTGTTTTGCTCTGGGAGACTTTTTTACATGAAGGACATTAAATAAATGCAAGTTGCCAATGTAGTTGTTCGTCTTGGAAATCAATCGATGTACCCAGAACAATATAAATTGGTCCTAATGATACATACTGACTTTTGCATCGCTGTATTTGTTTACAGGTCAAACCAAAGCATGTGAAGGAGGCATTTCGGCTGCTGAACAAGTCAATTATTCGTGTGGAAACGCCAGACATCAACTTTGATCAGGAAAAGGGTAATGAACAAAACGGTACACATGTACCTCAGCGGATCTTTTATGCAACCTGACATGAAATAGAAACAAGTTTTTCTGCCAATGGTTTTACTGTGATTTTCAAACCCATTTGGGTTATAAACTTGCACTGAAACAGTAAATGCATATTCAATCGGAATTTCTGTTCTGTACTGAGCGGTACAGTATTGGATTTGGTTTATGGCCAGAAAAGGTAGAACTCAAACTCCCTCCTGAAAGAATAAGGTGTGAATGTTTTATTTGGATAAGAGCAGGACTGATCTTGGTTTAGATGCTTCCCATGGACAGGTAATACTGTATACAGTAAACTCCAAATAAATTGTCTCTGCAAACAAAAGGGCTGTATGACAAGTTATCTGGAGTGACGAGTTAGGCCTGTGTATAAATGCATAAATAAATGCGGGTGGGATATTGACGGCGTGATAATTTAATTGGTAGTGACAAGTTAAGCAAGGTTTGAGTTATCAGGAGTCATTGGATATCAATACTGATATTGACTCCAATGACTCCTGATAACTCAAACCGCAATTTCACTTTGATTAATATCATAATTCAGCTAAATTCTGTCATCACCTGATGTCCATATATCTACATTTGTTTATTAGACTTCAAGGGATGGAGTGCTTTCTCATTAGATCCTCAGTTAAGATAAGCTATATCTTATCCAACTGGATAAATGTTATGCTTCTTGAAGGGAAACACAAAAATAGTGCTTATGTGGCCTGCGGATGTTTCTCAGATAGGACATTCGTCCTTCAGCAATCAAAAATTTGGACCAGCCTGAGTAAATCATCACAGACGAGAGAGATGTCCACAGGCTATCCTGGTCTATATGATTCAGTTACATTTTAGGCAATTACTTTAAACGTAAATTGAGTGAGGAGGTTAATATGTTATCCATTAAAATAATTAAATAGAAGTTAAACTGATATTCTGTCTGCCATTTCAGATGAATGTTAATTGTCCCATTACACTATATGCACACAGTCCCCCAGATATTTGTGGGCCATTGCTGTTGGACAAAATGATTGCTGTGTTCATCCACAACATACTCAGTTGCCACACATTTGACACTCTACAAAGAGCATTGAGACTTGTGATGTTATAAGCATTATATCAAATGCAAATATTATTATTAGTGTTAGATTTCTATAACTTAACTGTGACTTAAGTTTTGGGAATTAAGCCATTCAGTTAGCAAGCTCGACTAATTTATTAGATGGTGAGAGATCTTCTAATCGCATGTCCTGGTCTTTTTCATAAAAATACCCTTAATATCTTTACTTCTCTCTTTTAAACATCGGAATTGCTTCTGACTATGAGACAGTACATTCTCATAGGTACTCTGGCTTGCCATTGTAGGAATTGTTTTGTAATATTAGCTGACGTATCTTTCTTTGCTTTTCAGGTGATGATGTAAATTGTTTAGCTGAGGAGAATAGTGCTGTGAACAGTGAGGTTATGGAGGTAGACCAGGACACTTCGAGATCTGAAACGCAGCCTGCTCTAAAGATGTCATTCACGGAATACAAAAAAATCTCTAACCTATTAGTTCTATACCTGCATAAGGTAGAAGAAGGTAATTTTTGTGCGTGCAGATTTTTTTTTGAATTAGTCAATATTTGCATGTGGGCACTTGCTTATGGATGTTCAAAAACTCCAAGACTCTGCCCCCAGCATTATACCTGTGATACAACTTCAGGAAGCTGAAATTTGCAGAAATTTCCATACTACAGTATTGCATGCTGTGTAATTTCCGTGCCATGGTTAAGTGGGTAGGAAAGCAATCTGCACACGTGTCTCTGTACGAAACTACAATTTTGTTTCAAATCAAAGGAGTTTCACAGCACTGCCATTATAGCATCCAAACTGCTCTGTACTTCCTTGGTCGCTGTATGCTATCACATTTGCCTATAATCACGGTTTACTTTGAAACCCAGATGTGCAGCACAAAATGTGGCAACTCATCCCATGACACCTACGTTGGGGGTGGGTGTTTGGGATCAGTTTCATCCTCTGCAGTTACCTTGCTTAATTCTCAATTCTCTGCTCTCTTTTACTTTTACGTTGCTTTTTCCTCAAATGTTTATTTAATTTTCTTTTAACTGGCCTACATTGAGTGTGATGTAAATTACCATACATAGCATTCATTAGCTGTTCAACAGCACTCAAATTTGGCAATTAAACAGTCATCAAATTAGCAGCTTACTAACTGCAGCACATGTGGCCAAGATACTTAACTCATAATAGCGGGACACCAATACACTTGTCACAATTCTCCTGACAATCATGATGCGGAATCGAGGTGTACTTAATGTATATTACACAGACTGCATTAAGATTGCTCTCTAATGGAATACACAACATTCTTGCCTCTGGAGTTTTATGATTTTTCCACTGAGTTTTATCTCCAGGTTTACTGATTAAGGATATGCCTATGCCATATGGCTCAGTGATAGCACTCTCCCCTCTGAGTCGGAAACAAGGTTGTGGTTTAAGCTCTGTGTTAGGATTTGGAATCACATAGTCTAGGCTGACATTCCAACGCAGTCCTGGGGTGTGTTGCTTAGCTGGAAGTGCCATCTTTCAGATAAAACATTAAGGCGAGGTCTTGCCTGCCTGTTGAGGAGGGCGTTGAAGATCCCATGATATTATTTGAAAAGAGATGGGAGTTTCTTCCAGTGTCCTCGCCAACAACCCCCAAGTTGGTCACTCATGGCTGTTCATGAGCCAGGAAACCTGTGTTCGAATCCAGGCAGGTCAGGGCGAAACCTTGGGCAAGTTTCCTTACTCCACACGCCTAATAATAATCCCTCCAAAAAAAACACAATAATAAAATTGGTCATTCACTCCACGACTGTTGGTGGGACACTGCTGTGCTCAATTGGCTGCCGCAATTCACCCACAAATATACAGTCAATTCACTTTACAGTATATTCTGTGAAGCGCTTTGGGGCGTCGATAAGATGTGAAAATGCAAATGCAAATGCAAGGATTATTATTATTAACTATGTGCAATTTGATTGCCGTGTTTCACCAACAAACTACACTTTGCTATATATATAGTGAAACACTTTGAAACTCTTGACGGCATGAAAAGGTGCTATATCAAACGCAATGATTTTTATGATGAATTTCAGTACCTAGCAATGTAGGACCACAACTGAATAGCTCTGTTTCCCATCGTGCTTTTATAAACTGTATTCTGATCTGCGTGTGTTTCCAGTGGAAGGAGATGAGGCTTTGCGGAAAAGCGACTTGGTAAATTGGTACCTAAAGGAAATGGAGAGCGAGATTGAAACTGAGGCTCAACTGATTCTGAAAAAGACTGTGATTGAAAAAATTATTCACCGACTAGTTCACTGTGTGAGTATGTTTATTAGATAAAGCATTTTATTATCTGGCAGAGGTTTGAGGTGGTGAGGATCTATACTTCAGACTCCATAAGCAAATCCCAGTGTATTGAGGTCTGTAATTAATAGAATCAATATCTACTATTTTTGGTTAGTTTAAAAATAATCTATTACTTTGGATGCAGGAAGTTTGTTTTGGCTAATTTAGATCTCATCCTTGCAGAATATTCTCATTATCTTCCCAATACAGCATCAAGATCCTAACTTCAACCACCCTTCCTAATACTCGGTAAATTGCTCTCCATGTTACGGAATACCCTCTGTGCAAATAAATATTTATTTTAGTCTATCTTAAATTAACCTTCACAGCCACAAGTTAGTGCTCTCTTGCTCAGTCGCTTTGGTGTATCTGCAATCTTGACTGTAAATATCAATAAATATAGTTATGTAATTATTTGGGTATGTGGGTGAATGAAGCCCTGACTCTAGTTTATTTATTTTTCTATAGCAGACGCATGAATAGGAATGTCAGATTCCTTGTAACACTCAGGCCACCACAAACCTTTTGTTCTTCAGTATTGTTGTGATGTATTTTGTCTGGTTAGCTGAGCTACAGTCAACTAGAAGTATTTGTTTTCAACTGAGAGCAGTATTGCAGGAGAGATTTATGACATTACGATGATGACTGGTGGATTAAAGACTGTGGAAAGATACTAGCGGACAACAGTGTGCATATTACTTGTGATGTGACCTAAATTTACTTTAAAAACCCGAGTCAATCTTATGAGTGTGATATCTGTAATCATGTAATTGAAATGTCTATGCACTTCCAGAATGACGATGTACTTTTTCCACAAGGAGAAAATTGAAGTAGTTTAGAATACTCGATTTTTCAAAGAAATAATTCAAATTGCATTAATATATATTTTTAATAATTTGAAAAAGGCATTTGGAAAGTTTGTATCAATGAGCCCTGGAGAAAAGCATCAATTTTCTCGGCGACTTCTGTTTTTACTTGTTCTGGAGAATGGAAAAAATAAGCAAAGGTGCAGCGAGTGAGTGAGTGAGTGGGTGATCGAGGGGCGGAGCCGAGGCCTTGAGTTACTGCGTCGAGCGAGTGAGTGAGTGGGTGACCGAGGGGCTGGGGGGAAAACGGGCAAAAACTAAAAAAGTGACGTCGGCGCGGCGTCACACACAAAACAAACTAACCCGCGCGACCCCCCACCCCATCATTAACAGCGCATCACCTCCAAATAATAGACCATCAGCCCACCAGCATTAATACCTCATCAGTGCATTAAAATTAGATCACCAGCAGCTCTATAAATAGACCATTACCCATCCCACCCTCAGGATAGGTGACAATGACGGGGCTGACTTGGCTAGTCACCCCCGAACCATGGCCACATATCCTCTGGGATGATGCCTCCCCGCTGATCCCTCCCTCTCGGCTCCCTGCATACGCGTTTTGGCTGCCACTCCAACCCGAGCCGTGCCTCCCCCACCACCCTAAATGTCTCTCTCTCTCCATCCTCCTCTATGTCTCTCCCACCGTCCCCCACTATCCGCTACTCTAACTCTGTCCTACTCTCCCTCCGCCCCCACCCCCCGCCTACTCTCCCTCCTGGCCCTCACCACTGCTTCCCTCTGCTCCAGTCTGGGCCTCCTCTGCCAGGCCCATCATGGCACCAGGTGCTGAGTATCCTGTAGCAGCCCCCCAACTGTCCCATCATCCACTCTCTCCGCACAAACCGCCTCCTCAAGGCAAACACCACTTCCCCCTCTGCCTTACTTCCCCTCCCCACTTCCCCTCTTGCTGCTTCCCCTCCTTCGAGCACCTCACGCTCTACCATCCTTCCCTTTCCTTAAAAATTCCTCTTCTCTATCGTCCTCCTAAACCCCCTGGCTCTTTCATCTCCAATATCTCCACTCTCGTCTCCTCCCTGTCCCTCAGCTCTGAACGCCTGCTCATCATGGGCGACTTCAACCTTCACCTAAACTCCCCCTGCACCACTTTTCCGATTTCATTGCTCTCCTCTCCTCCCTAAACCTCCCCCTCCACATTGACTCTCTAACCCACAACCGTGGCCACCCCTTCAACTTTATTATCACCCATGGCCTTGACATTTCCAACCTCAGCATCTCGGACAAGGCCATCTCGGACCACCTTCTTGTCTCCTTCTCCTCTTCTATCCCGCTCCCCTCTACCAAGCCCTCAACCATATTTTTCCGCCCATGGAAAAGTCTCCCCCCTGAGACCCTCACAGAGGTTCTCACATCCTCTGACCTCCTAACCCTCTGGTCTTCCACCTACAGCGATCCTGAAGCAGCTGTCCAGCTGCTCCATGATCACCTCTCCTCCACCTTCAACTCTCTCGTCCCCCTGAAATCCAGGTCTATTTCCAACTGCAACCGCTCCCCCTGGTACAACTTTCATCTCCGCACCCTCAAATGCCAAACCCAGCTGCTCTAGCTCAGGTGGCAGAAAACCAGCCTCACGGTTCACCACCAACTGTGGCTCAAGCATTTCCACAGTTACCGCAATTCCTTGTGTCAAGCAAAAACGGCTTACTATTCCAACATCATCCTGGAGGCAAACAAAAACCCTAAAGTCCTCTTTTCCACATCCTCCGCACACCCCCTCAGGCCTCCTCAATCTTCACTTCAAATGCGAAGTGCGAGGAGGTCATGGACTTCTTTTCTTCCAAGATCCACAACATCCTCCAGGCAGCATCATCCTCCAGCCTCGTCACTCACTACCACCCCCACCCCATCCCCCTCACCCACCCCCCCCACATCTTCAGCTCCTACCTCAACCCCCTTCCTACACTCCTCCTCCCCCGTCTCTCCTTCCTCCCTCTCACGCACTCTCACCTGTATGAGGCCAACAACCTGCTGCCTTGATCCCATCCCCACCAACCTATGCTCACCCAACTCCCCGTCCTCTGCCCACTGCTGGCTGATATCATCAACCAGTCCCTCTCCACTGGATCAGTCACTGCCCCCCTCAAAACTGCTGTCATCACCCCCCTCCTTAAAAAAAACCCTCCCTAGATCCCTCAAACTCTAGCCAATGCCGCCCTATTTTTAACTTGCCCTTCCTTTCAAAAGCACTGGAACGCATTGTTGCAAACCAACTCTGCGCCCACCTCTCCTCCCACTCCCTCTTCGAACCCCTCCAGTCCGGTTTCCGCCCTGCCCACAGTACAGAGACTGCGCTTGTGAAAGTCACAAACAACGTCCTCTCCACCTGTGACCAGGGCTCCCTTTGCCTCCTTATCCTCCTGGACCTGTCGGCTGCATTTGACACAGTCGATCACCCCTTCCTCCTTCACCGCCTGTCCTCCGTCATCCACCTCAGTGGGACCGCACTCGCCTGGTTCGAGTCCCTACCTCACAAACTGCCAGCGGTACATCTCCACAAACGGCTTTTCCTCCCGCACTCACTCAGTTACCTGTGGGGTACCCCAGGGATCCTTCCTTGACCCCCTCCTCTTCCTCATCTATATGCTCCCTCTTGGGGATGTCATCCGCAGACATGGGGCGGATGTACTCCTCATGTATGCGGATGACAGGCAACTCTATTTCTCCACTTCACTTTGCGACCCCCCCCCAGTCCCCTGATGTTCTGTCAGGCTGCCTTTCAGACATCAGGAGCTGGATGAGCACAAATTTCTTGCAGCTGAATGTCGACAAGACGGAGGCCATACTCTTTGGCTCTCGTCAACGTCTCCATTTGCACGGCTCTCACCTCCTCCACCTTCCCGGCCTGCCCCTAAAACTCTCCGAACCTGTGCGCAACCTAGGCATCAAGTTCGACCCCCCAACTGTACTTCCTCCCCCACATCCGGTCCCTCACCAGCACCGTCTTCTACCACCTCTGACGGATCACCCATCTCCGGCAATACCTCACCCCAAAAGTCGCTGAAACCTTGGTCCACGCCTTTGTCACCTCTCGGCTGGACTATTGCAACGCCCTCCTCGGTGGTCTCCCTGCCACCACAATCCACAAAATCCAGCTAATCCAAAACTCTGCTGCCAGCATACTCACCTGCTCCAAGCTTCGCTCCCCCATTACCCCAGTCTCGCCTCGCCCCCTCTCTTCCCAGTTTCAGGTCACAGCTGAAGACCTTTCTCTTCGATCGCGCTTTTGGTTGCCTTTCTGCCCCTGCCCTTGGCTCTGTCCTGGGATCCGCTATTGTAAAGCGCTCTGAGACCCGTCCGGCGTGGAGGGCGCTATATAAATCAAAGTTGTTGTTGTTGTATTTGACAATGAAGGTTGGTTTGTAAATTTCTTTAGTAATAGCCTCACACTCTTCTTACCTTAGCTTATTGGGCTCCAGTGTGTGGTGATTTCTACGGATTACTATTGAATGTTTTCAATAAGGACACTAAAAATATGTTCATAAGATAATGAGAGAAGTTTGAATGAAGATCCTTTGGCCACATTGAACTTAGCCTTGCAGTATACTCACCCTAATGTCCTATTGCAGCTTCAACCTATATTTTAAATGAGTGTAACAATCTGGCCTTAAACACGCTTCCTGGTAACCTATTCCAGTGATTAAATGCCCTCTGCGCAAAGAAATACTTTCTGGTGTCTGTCCTGAAATTACCCTTTGCAACCCTGATCTCTTGTTCTGCAGCCTTCGGTTTTCTAATTTTCAACCCCAATTAAAATCTTATATAAACTACAACAACAAATTGCATTTATAGAGCATCTTTCTCATCAGGTCCCAGAGTGAAATATTTTAATAAGGTCTTATCTGAGATGTCTCTTTTCAAGACTAATGAGCCCTAACTTGTCTAAACATTGCAACAATTCTTGAAGGCATTGCTCTGTTGAGCTACCTTCCCAAGATGGGTTTCCAGGAGTGAATATAGTTTACTTGTGGCCCAGAAGTCTGACTCAGAATACTTAGCAATGAATCCTGTTAGAAATTTCTGCTCATCAGACCCACATTTAATTTGAATTCTGCTTTGAGTTTTTTTGTGTTCCCATCTCCATAGACTTACCATGATAGGTCAAAAAGTGAGTTATTTGGGGTTTGTTAATAAAGAGAGCTTGCAAAATTTATAGTTGGATAACATAATACAGTACTGTACTTTGCACAGATTTATTTAGGGCCTGATGGAGAATGGAACATAGCAGAATTAAAGCTAAAGTTTGAGCTTCAGAACACTGTGTCAGCCTGGCTCAGTTGGTAGCCTCTTGCCTCTGAATTAAAAGGTTGAGGGTTCAAGCCCCAGTTAGCGCTTGGGAGCGCTACACATTAGTGTCATCAAAGATGACACTAATGTGGTGCTGGGGTGTGCTTCTTTGTTGGTGCTGCCTTTGGATGAGACATTAAATTGAGTTCCCATTTGCTTGGTTTTTAAAGCACTGTGTTGTAATGCAAGGGTTGCTGTTTAAACCAGACTATTGCATTATAACTGGGCCTGACCATATTTATAGCACTTGGGAAGACTGTCTCCCCCTCCAACGCCAGTATATTTCAGTCCACAGGAGGGAATGTTTTTGCCTCAGATACTGGTAAGTGAAAACAACGTTTTGTTTGATCTTTATATAATCCACCAGAAAAGGGAGAAACTTGAGCCACATATTTCTTGGCTTGGCCTTGGTTGGGTTGAGCTGGCTTTCATTTGAATATCAATTTCAAAGGACTTATGTAACTTTGTCACATTACCAACCACAGAGCACAATCTTTCAGTGTTATTTCATGAGATACCATATTAAATATTAAGCAGGTACCTCGTGAACAACATCCCTGACTGTCCAGCGCCTTTTGACATCCTCCTGACATGAAAGGTGCTATACAAATGCAGTTTATTGTTGAAGGCGTACTGGTGCAATCTGAAAGGGAGCATGTGGAGGAATGGAGTCAGGGAGTTTAAGGGCAGTGATTGAAAGCCTATTAAAAACTTATTAATTCTGTGAAACTCTTGAACGGAGCACTTGAATATCACAATTGTGATAATTCCCTCTCCCCCACTCACCTCCCCTCTCACCCCCCCACCCTCACACTCCCCCACCCCTAGTCTTCAAGCTACATTGCATTTGGCAACTGTAATTACCTTAATTGTCAGTATTCTTTATCTATTCTTTAAAATCTTCTCTTTCAGTAGCTACGAAGGAACCACTCACTGCAGGAAATGCTTCTATACACCTAGAAAGGGCATTTTAATTAAGATTATTGAAAATGAACATAGTGAAAGATTATTTGCTCCTTGTAATATATTTTCTTCAAAGGCAGTTTCTGCAGCAATTGAAGAATCAAATATCCTGAAAATGTCCTTCAGATCATTTTGAAATGAGTCAAGATTATTCCACCAAGTTTGCACATGTTCAAATGAAATCCAAACTTGTGACGTATTGGATAGTGAAATGATTGTAGTTTTCTTGCCGCTTAGGATCATGTTCTGATTGAGTTGAAAAAATCTGGGTTGAAGAGGCTAAAGGCTGGAGAAGGTGATGATATCATTGAAGAAGATGATCCCTTCTTAGTAGTTAATCCAAACTATGTGCTTGAGCATTAGTGGATATTACATTTTCGAAATAAATTACCAAATGATTATTGCTGTAGTTTACATTAAAATTAAAATGCATGTAAGATAAAACACTAATTATACCTATTAAAGTGCTATTATAATTGAAGACAACAAGTATTGCAGTGGCACTGTATCACTTGTCTGGTTGGGATGTTGTATTGTCGAAAATAAAGGTCTGAATTATTTTGCAATGATTGTATTCATGATTGTATTATTAATGAGATCTTCACTGGTATAGCCTAGATTGCTTTGAGCTGTTCAGATTCCCTCCCCACCCCCTCAGCTCCCACCATCACCAAAGTACCCATTTAGCACTATAACACTCTTTGACATGAAAAGCACAATATAAATGCAAATTGTATTGTAAATGTTGCTCATGACTCAAGAATCCGATTTCAAAACTCTGCATGTGAATGCTGAAAACTTCAACTGATTGAAGAGTTGATAACAAAAGGGCACACATTAAACTTAATCGCCAAAAAACATTATAAGTGAAGGTTAGAATTTTTTTTCTATAAAGTGAAAGTTTTGGTACACTAACTACATCATAAGGCTTCCAACAGTTAATCTGGATTGTTGCCTCCTTAAAATTCTATAAGATTGATTAGGCAACATCTACCCTTTCTGTAGACCTGTTGGTTGTCAATTATTAGATTATTTTTTATACAGTATCAGTAATCTTCCAGTTGATCCAAACTATCTTCCACCCTCCTTTCTGCTGATTGTTCCATCGTGGTTCAAATATCACAGTTTCTTGCACAGACTATTGTTGAGTTCATAGATTATTTTAAAGTGGAACGAGATGGATTAAAAAAAAAATACAGGGAGCAAACTGGAGAATAGTGGAGATTGGAATGGCATAATCAGAGGAAAAGAGGTTCAATGTGACTTTGGTCCAGGTGGTATCATCGATGGGCCAGCGTTCAGCCATTCTTGCCTCTCCTCTGGTATTCTATCCTGATCCTCATCTGCCTTTATCTTTAAAGTCTGTCTTAATGTGCACTTTTTTGTGAAATAACTTAAGACAAAATGTTAATGATAATATGGTCACTCAATCCAAGACTGTTTTTGGGAAACTGCTGTGTGCAATTGGCTGCCACGTTTTGTTCATAACATATGCAGTCGATTCACTTTATAGTATATTCTGAAGAGCTTTGAGATGTGATAAGGGACAATATCAAATGTAAGGATCATTAGCATTTCCTTTTTTGGCTACACTTTGTCACCTTTCTACTTTTGCTCAAAGCATTGAGCACTAGTTTTGGTACTATAAGTACACAGTGGAGTTCTGAGGCCAATGAAACTTTCCAAATTATTGATAAAATATTTGAAAAGTTGAGTCAGAAGATGTGCAGGATGGCTACAGCTCTCAACAATGGTAAACTTTCCAATTTGAGACTCAAAATCTGAGTGAAAATCTCTGAGCACACTCAGTTGGAAAAACAAATCATGCAATCTCAAACATTTGCAATTTTTATAATCTTTGGAATTTTTTCACGGGAGTTAAACTTTCATTTTAATGCTTTCTACCTTGTCTGAAACAGACAGCAGATCAATCTCGCTTCTTTTACAGGCAAGTAGATTGCTCTAGGATTTGGCAAGCTACACCGAGTCTTATGAGAAAATCAATCAGAATAAATGCTTGCCGGACACCACCAATGTATCTTTTCTTGCTGAAACAGTGAGTTTCAGATTTGAATTCTGTTTGATCTATGTACAGTATTTGAAAGCCAGGAAGTTTAAAAACCTCAATACGAAAAACGTACAATGTATAATATGATAATTAGCACTGGTGAAATTGTCATTGTTAAAATTTCCACCCATTTCAATGTCTCAATCAATGTCTGGCCTAGGAAGAACCTCTTATCTTCCAACCTTCACTAAGATTTGTCACTAGGTTTTTGACTCAGTCATCTTGTGGTCAATACTGAACAAGCAAGCCTCCTGGTGGATTAAGCTTGATCCTGGAATGCCACTAAAAGTGATACTAATCACATAACATATATGTTCACTATGATGTTAAAAACAGGTAAATTTAATGTTACATTATCATTTCAGCAGCTTGTGAATTAATATATGGTAAAATACTGATTTTTCCACCGACAGCCTTCAATTTTCCACTTCATCTTAAAACTTTCTGTAGTACTGTAGTACCATCCAATTCTACAATTTCTTTCAACTTGGCTTCTCTTTATAGTAGCTCTGATATGCTTTCTTGTGTAAGGGGCTGTATATAAATGCCAGTTATTGTATCTCATCCCATTTCTGTGCAATATTCCACTACATTGAAATTTTGGATTGCTGCTCTTAAGCAATTAAAGACCATATTCACCAGAATTTCTAATGGGATTTCTTTAAAGAAGAAACCCAAACTGCTGTAAAGTTTGGTAACAATCTATTCTGCATAATTTGCATAATTGTGAAAATTAAATCAGAAATAATAATAATAATCTTTGCATTTGCTATTGTGCCTTATTAAGCATTTAAGACATCTCAAAGTGCTTCACGTGATGTACTGCAAACAACAACACAATTACATTTTTAGAGCACCTTTCACGTCGAAAGGACTCCCCAAGGTGCTGAAGGCATGAAGTGAATTGATTGCATATTTTGTGGGTAAGACAGGGCAGCCAATCATGCATTAGCAGTGTCCCACACACAGTTGTGGATTGAGTGATCATATTTTTTGAAGCAATTATTACCCCCGGATAGCCATATGCTGATCGGCCAACAATCGGATTCATATTTACTGTTAAGTAAATAGCCGTGTGGAGTAACTAATTTGCAAAGTAAAAGGTAAGGCTCCTATATGATCTAAAACTAGCAGAATGATTTAAAAATAATAATAATTATTGTGTTTGATATAGATGATCTTTCAATTCAAGAAGACAGCTCAAAGTTAGTACTGTGTATTTATAAGCAGCCAATTTGTGAATAGCAATGTCCCACAAACAGTCACGAAGTGAATAATCAAATTTATCTGGTTGTTGGCCAGGGCACCAAGTGAAACTCTCTTCTTTGTTGGATTAGTGCTATGGGATTTCCAACAGGCAGATAGGACCTCCGTTTTCAACTCAGTGAAGAATGACAACTGTGACAATGCAGTCCTCCCCCAAAACTCTATTGGACTGTCAGTCTAAACTAATAACAGCAAAATTACATTTGTATAGCATCTTTCACCTCGGGAGGATGTCCCAAGGCGCTGGGCAATCGGACCTGAGCTAAAGTTGGGATCGGGGTGGTGGAGGGAAGGGGGGGTGACCAACAGGATGGTCGAAGAGGAGTGTCTTAAGGTGGGACTTAAAGGAGGCTGGGGAGGGGGTGAGGTGGAGTGATTGCGGGATGGAATTCCAAAGATTGGGGCAGAGTGGATGAAGGTTCACCCACTGATGATGGGGCAGGTGGGGCAGGGGTAGAGCAGGCTGAAGCCAACTGAAACACTGATGGAACATACCATGAACACATAGGAAGTCAATTGGCATGAGAAAGAGAGAGGTGGGTTATTGTTTTGGGTGTGATGATCTGTCCGTGTTGTTTATCTTAAATGAGCAGAGGAGAATCTATGTAATGGAATTCTCCGACAGCATTTTGACTTGTTATTGCTCCAAATAATGCTGCTGCCAAGGTAAATCATGCACAATAGGAAAAAGTCTAAGAACATAAACAGTCTTGGATTTCTGTGCACCACTGAAGCATTCCCTCGGGAGCCTGTTCTATGTTTTTTTTCCCCCTGGGTTGACATCAGGTGCATAGTCTGCTGCTACAGTTAGTGGACAAGATCAGCAAAGCAATGTTACCATATCTGACCGTGTTTTTTTTTAAATGCTAATCGTGCAATTAAATGCAAGAATTTGTTTGGAGATAAAGTAGACTCCCGTTCTTCAATTAACTGGAGCTGTAATTTTTCATGAAGTATTTGCTCCTAGTTTGTGCCATGCTTTGCATCTCCAATCCTTTTCCAACTACTGTATTTCTAAATATTTATCTCTTTTCATCTCCACCTTGTTATCTTTCTGCGCAGATTTCTATATTTCGATGACTACACATATCACAAGTTCACATAATATTCTGTGTCTCACCATTTTGCGAGGTAAGGGTTTTAAATATATCGAGTCAACAACATTATAATAAATAATAATTTAAATAATAATAATTCTTGCATTTTATGCTGTCCCTTGTCATGTCAAATGTCTCAGAACATTTCACAGTAGTTTGTGTGCCTTGTAGGCAACAATTACAACAATAACTTTGATTTATATCGCGCCCTCCATGCCGAACGATATCTCAGAGCGCTTCACAGTAGCGGATCCCGGGATCCCAGGCATCTGTGGTAGAAAAGGTATGCATAACATTGTCTCACAAAACAATGAGGAGGCGAGTGATCAATTTCCTAGAAGATCGTCCATAACATCAGGGGAAGTTCCTTTCTCTTTTTGAACATTCATTTGAACAGATAGATGGGACTTTGGTTTTCATGTAGCATCTGACGGACAATATTTCCAACAATGCATGACTCCACCAACTGGAATGTCATTTTAGAATAGATCATGAGTTCAAAATCTGACATAATAATCCTTATATTTGTACATCGGAGGATATTACAAAATACTTCACGGCATATACAGTACTATAAAGTACAGTGATTGTATTTTGTGGGCAAATGAAGCAGCCAATTTGTGCACACTGGGAGAAACTCATTTCTGTTTTGAAACACTGCCATGGGATCTTTAACTTCCACCTGAACAGGCAGATGGGAGCCTTGGTTTAATGTCTTATCTGAAGGATGGCATCTCCAACAACTCTGAAACAACCTTTTGACCTAGAGGCAAAAATGCTATTGACTGAAGCAAACTGATACATATCTAACGTAATCCTACAAAATTAAGAGTAATATGTAAACAATCAGGGAGGCCGTGTTGGTCCATTTTTAACCAATGTAGACATACCCTGAATGTTATGCTTAAGCCACTGCGTTAATTATCTTATCTGTGGAGTCCTGTACTGCAGTAGTTAGAGCACTCGCCTTGCAAGCGAGAGACCTGGGTTTGATTGCCAGCAGGGTGAAACCTTGAGCAGGTTTCCTTACTCCACACGCCTGATAATAAAACCTAAAAATACAATAATAATTTGGTCACTCAATCCATGACTATTTGTGGGACACTGCTCTGTGCAATTGGCTGCCACTTTTCATCCACAAATATACGGTCGATTCACTTTACAGTATATTGTAACAGCACTTTAAAATGCTTTGAGATGGCTAGAAGACATGGAAAGCGCAATATCAAATGCATGTACATGCATTATTATTTCATTTAGGGTATATACTAAATTAATGATTCTGAAAGTCAATTTAAACACATAAATCCACATTTAGTTTAAATTCAAATATAATAACATTCCTTGCATTTTATGTCTTTGTGAGATCTCTCAAATTATTTAATGGGATTCTACTGTGAAGTGCAGTGACTATATTTTAAGGAGAATATCAAATATCTTACAACCTTACAGTATTTCTGCTTGAGCACCATGTTAATACTGGTCCATACACATAATTATTACAGAAAAAATCAAAGCAAAGCTATCAGTGAATGCTCTAAAGTGACAGAGAAATGACTCGAAAATGTTACTGTTGCCAGCATTACATAAATACTCTCTTTATTATTCCATCAAACCCTTAACAAGAAAGTGATCTTGTCTACTCAATAAAAATGCTAATGCCTAAACAATTAATCATACAAGCAGTCCATAATCTGATGATTAAAATTGTAAGAAGCTCAATTGGAGGTTCATCATTCTCATTATTAAACTGACACTGACATGAGATGTTTGCCATTCTTAATATTTAATCAATCCCCAGAGCCAGTCAGCATGTTCCCACAGGTACTGCTCTGGACAATCGTTGAATTTCTATCTGTTTATCTGCAAGCTCTACAGTCAATAGTAACCTGTGATAAATAGGGGATTCAAAAATGTGATGTGTGCAGTGCCAATCATCTTCGGTAATGAACATCACATCACCAACTAGATTGTTCATAGGGAGGATGAAGGACAGAGAGGGTAGGAGGGTGGCCAAACGCACAATTGAATAGGAAGGTCTTGATGCGTGTCTTGAAGCAAGTAAGGGAGCGATTCCCTTCTTGAATGGAATGTGGGATGGAGTTCCCGAGGGTGGGGGCAGAGAGGATAAAGGCCCAACCGCCGATGGTGGAGTGGACTGAGCTGGGGACGTGGAGCAGACCGGATCAGGCAGATTGATTAGCAATGTAGTCCTTGTGGCATGAAATAAATACGACAACAACAACTTGCATTCAGATAGCACTCTTCATGCGGGGTAGTGTCCCAGAGAGCTGAATTACAAGTTTGAGGCCTAAGAACTTAAAACCTGATCTACGAGAAATAAGTGTTTGCCTGCAAAATACAACGCAGTATACGTGTGAAGTGCATTGAGACATACTCTTGATATGAATGGTGCCAAATAAAATAAGCATTATTAATGAATAAGAACTACAGTAGTACAGTTGATTAGAAATAAAATCATTTGATTCCCAGCCAAAGCATTCCGTGTGATTCTGCAGCATTTCACATTGTGCACCTTGAATAATAAATATAAAATGATTGTGATTCTATGATATCTATTTGTACTATCACACAATCAGTAAACACAAATCTGTTGGATCTAAATTGCTGTATTTCTTAATGGGGTTCCTTAGTGAAATACTGTCGACCTCTGATCCATTTGGGAAACAGATTGCATAGAGTTACCACATGTCACACTTGCTGCTGCAATTCATTACCAGTGGGAATTCCTATTTGTTCAACTCCATATATCACTCAGAATTACTGCAAATTTCATACATACAAAATATGAATGATTCACACACATTTGCTTTACTCTGAGGGTAATGAATGACTGGAATTAGTTCCCAGGAAGCGTGTTTGAAGCCATAACTCATTGAAACTTTGGTTTGTCTCAATCAAAGATTGGCACCTCCAACAATGCAGTGTGCATCCAGCATCCATTGAACTGTCTGAGTAGACTTTAGGCTAACATTACTGAAGCCGTCCTCATCTCTGAACTAAATAACATCAAAAAAATTACATTTGTAGAGCACCTTTCACGTTGTGAAGATGTAAATAACAGCTCTGGAGGATAGTAGGGTGGGTATCCCTGAGCGATGAAATCAGATGGATCAAAGGGCCTTCTTCGTCCAAATTAATCTTGTGATGAGATAACCATCAATAATACAGAAATGTTATGGTGACTACTAGATAACGAAGATAGTTCTGTTGCAATGATAGGGTCTGAATAGCCCAAAATATTAAGGAATTGTAATCACAACCAACCTTGGGATATAACATGACAAATCTAGAACTCAGATGACATTCATTGGTAGAAAGAAATACTGTAGAGTTAAGTGAACATATTTACTGATGTATTCAATTTAATTCCTTGCATTTTGTGTAGCATCTTTCAACTTGGCAGTCTATGTTAAAGGCATTCAAAGAATTTACTGTAGTTATTTACATTGGGGTTATTCATGGGGTTATTCTGTAACCCCACATTACAGCCAATTTGTATACAAAAATGTTCACATGTGGAGTGGGGGTCAGGAGAGAGTTGGCAATAACATTAGCAGAAACTCCTTTCTTTCTTTCTGATTTTCATCTTTGATGTCCACCTGCAGTTGGGACTTCGGTTTGTCTCATTAAAACGATGGCACTTCCAGCAATGCAGTTCACGGCCAACCTGGCATTGATGTATCTATGAGATAACATTACTGATGTCCTCTTCATATTTCAGACAGCCTCATCGTAACATTTTCTCATCAATTTTTGATAAGGGAACCAACTCTGCAGAGATTATACAAAATGACAGATGTTCATGGGATGAATTAGAGATGCCCTGTGTGGTTAGTATTGATTTGGGTTTTGCATGGATACAAGTTAAGTTGCTATGTTCTGAACATCACCAAATCCAACTTGGGATACGTTATGAATCCATACTTCACCCGTGACCTTATGCTTGTCTGCACACAGCGTCAATTTAGTTGTCAATCTGTGGTTGGGGCAATGACTGACCAGAAGATGGCAGCACGTACCAGCCATACATACCCATTATTAGGATTTTTGCTCTGAGCTATATAATCGCCCTTTCCCCATGAATAAACTAATTATGCTATCTATCCAACAGCAGAATTATATTTTATTCTTTGTTTTAATTTGAGAAATTCAACGTACCACAGTATTCCAGAGCATAGATGAGCTGATTTTAATGGTGCTACTCATTTGTAGATTGAATACAAATTAAAGTTATTTTTAACCCTATGACCACTTAGGTTAAGCTCCAAGGCATTTGGTAAATCCAAAGTGGGACAATTAGGAACAGTTTAAAAATATGATTCTGCACATGTTCTCTCGGCCTCATGATATAGGTTTTACTAATGGTATCAAGATATGTATGCAGAAGATAATTATAAGGAGGTTAACTCCTTCCACTCTGCTAACGTAGGCTTGCTATGCCCCACCCTTTCCATACCACCATTCAGTGGTCAAGCATTCAGATTCTAAGCACTCTGAGCTCTGAAACTCACAACCTCTATCCCTCCACCTGACCTCCTTTCTGTCTATTTTCAAATTCTGCCTTGAAACCAATCTCTTAAATTGTACTAAGTGACTCTCTCATTGTAAAATGCCTTAGGTCATTATCCTATATGAAGGGCGCTATATAAATGCAAGTTATTGACTATCAAGGAAATATATGCCATTCAAAATGATTAGAACCAATTAACCAGATGTAGCAAAATTGATATTAAAATAGATTAAATGAAAGGTAATTAATACCCAACACAACAATTTCATGTGGATAGCATCTTAGATATTATAGATTAGTAAACAGCATTAAAAAAACAAAAAAAGGGGCCAACATAATACATTATTATAGTGCATTTTGCATTAGTTGGATGTCCCAAGGTGCTTAACAATACTGGCTTGGCACCCGAGCTGGGGTTGGGAACCACAAGGCTGTGGAGGGCGAAGATGACCGAATGTATGGTGCATGAAATAGATGTTGAAAGGCACCTTGAAAGAGATGAGAGAGGAGGGATTTGGAGGAACTCTGGGATGGAGCTCCAGAGGGTCGGTGCACAGATGCTGAGATCCCCTAACTGATGGTGGGCCGCGCGGGTAGGGCAGTGCACAGTGCCTACTGAGCATCCAAGTTGGTAGAGTTTGAGGAGGTCACAGAGGTAGGGTAGGGTAAAACCATCAATGGATTTAAAGGCGAGAATGAGAATAACGGAGAAGGAAAATAATTTGGATGTTATTATTAATCATTCAATAATAGTTTCCAGTCAATTTGAAGCTATGACTAACAAACCTCATGTAATGCTAGGATACCCTTCAAAATCCTGGAATGCACCTCAAGAGTATTTAACCATAAATGAACACATTATTGTATTGGTGACAGGTGACCTCTGGCATATTGGGGTCAGAATTGCAGTATTCCTTACTCCATTCCTTATTTAAGGGACATTGTTAAAATATGGTTTGAAATATTCCTCAACTTCTGAATAATGGTAGTTGGCTGGAGGCCCCAGTCTTGGTTTCCTGTCGCTTGACACCTGACAGTTGGTCAGACTTCAACCATTCCTTAAATAAGGAATTAAATCAGTTTCAGAATACTATAACAAAAACGCAAATACTGCAGATGCCTTCAGTCGTCCTCCTACCTCTCTGCCTGCCCTTGTCCCAACCCTGCCCCCCCAACCCCCCCACCCCCCACCCATGATCGAGTCCTGACCTCTGACTGTTCAGTGCCTTAGGATGTCCAGAATACCATAAGTTTCAGAATACCATAAGTTTGATCTCTTTGTTGGACAATTTTGGCACACTGTCATCAAAAGTTCATTGTTATACAGTATTAGTGTTTGGAACAGTGTTGCAAGTGATTTCTAAACTTGGGTTTCTAAGTACAGTAATGAGGAAAGTGATTTATTTTTGGAGTGGGGTGGCGTGGGAGGTAATGATTGATGAAGAATGGGTCTTTAAAATCCTGATGGACTGGGTGAAATATAGATTTCACCCGGTCCATCAGAGCTGAAATAAAGTGCTCTGAGACACCGTCCAGCGTGGAGGGCGTTATATAAATTGAAATTGTTGTGTTGTTGTAGATTTAGTCAGACTATTCAATTTAAACTGAATACAGAACTGAAAGAACCAGGTCTAAAATTATTTTACCTCCCAAGCGATTATAATTTAGAAGGTCTATTTCCCCCCACAAGGTACTTGATATGTTAAACCAATTACTAACTTTTAAAAAGTAGTTGACATGACGTGATAAGGTGCTGTATCAAATGAAAGGGTTATTATTATTAATAACAATATTAATGATAATAGAGTCCTGTAGCTCAGTGGTTAGTGCCCTCGCCTCGCAAGCGAGAGACCTGGGTTCAATTCCCGACAGGTCCGGTCAGAGCGTAACTTTGGACACATTTCCTTACTCCACACACACCTGATAATAATCTCTCAAGAAAAAAACAATAATGAAATTGGTCATTTCAATCCACGATTGGCTGATGCGTTTCACCCACAAATATTCAGTCAATTCACTTTACAGTGTATTCTGTGAAGCGCTTTGAGACATCTAGAAGACGTGAAAAGCGCTATAACAAATGAAATGACTATAATTATATCATTATTATTTGTTTGTGTGAATAGAATAATAGTTACAAAGAGAAAGTTGCTTAAAACCTGAATCTTATTACTTCATGGCTTGATCCATGAACAGTGAAGCGTCCCTCAAAAGCCAATACAACACTGCCAAAGCTGTGCGTGATAGGGTGCTGTGTCAAATGCAAGGATTATTATTATTATATTGAATAATGTACAATATAGATTATCTGAATGAAGACAGGCTGAGATAAACAACAACATATTTACATTTGTGGCGCGCCTTTTACGTCGGGAGGACGTCCCAAGGCACTGAACAGTCAGGGACCAGGACGCAAGCATGGGGGTGGCGGTGGGGGGTGGAGTGGGGGCAGGATTGCAATGAAGGAGAACAGAGAGGTGGGAGGGTCTTGAGAGTGGTCTTGAAGAAGGCAAGGGAGGGAGCAAGGTAAAGGGATTGTGGGATGGAATTCCAAAGTGTAGGGCCAGAGAGGCTGAAAACCCAGCCACTGATGGTAGGATGGATGAGGCAGAAGACGTGGAGTAAGGCTGGTGCCTGCAGAATGGATGGAGTGGACAGGATTATAGGTCAGCAGGTCAGAGAGATAGGAGGGGCCAAGGCTGTGGAAGGCCTTGAAAGTGAGGACGAGGATCTTGAATTCGAGATTCAAAATGAATCAATAATAATGCATTGATGATTATTTCCAAAATATTTCTTGTTTAGATACTGACTAGCCCACTGTGCATTCATTTCCAGCCTTTTCTGGTTTTATTTCTAAAACATGCAATTTTTCCAAATTCACGCAATGATTAATTAGCCGACATTTTGATTTCAACACATATACACTGAGAACACCAGTCAACTCATTCTGAGTTGATAAAATTGGCTAGAAATCAATAGGTATATGTTACAAAAGGAATGTATGACTGTTAATACAATAATTGTTCAATGATGTCTTTTGGCTGAATGACAAAGGCATAAGCAATTCGTTTTTTTTCCCCCCAGTGTTTTTCCAGATTAGGTTGTTCTGAAAAGGAGTCATTCTCAGTCAGGTTTGGCACTTCCTCCTGTATAGCAGCACACAGAGTCACACAGAGACCAGGAAATTCTTAACATGGTTAACAAATCCAGGACTATTGGACATGTAATTAAGCTCAAAAGAGGGAAATGTAACAGATATAATTATTTTACACAAAATAAACATGCGGAATAAAATAAACACATGATCCTTGCAACGGATATATTACCTTATCACCTTGTCGAAATGTTGCCAAACACTACACATGATTTACATGGAGTGACTGTGTTGACTCGCCAAGGAAATGCAAGAGGCAGATTGAGTCAGCCAATCCAAGAAGGAATTAGACAGCTCTGTGGCGAAAAATTAAGATGAAGGGTTAGAAAAATGGAGTAGTGACGCATTGTTTAGCTATTTTATTTGTTTTAGCTTTGAGACTGGGCAGATGGCTCACAATGTATTTTTGGTCCTGTACACTTCCATGTTTGTACATGCCTCTGAGAGGAACATCTGGGTCTGAAATCAGAGTATAAATCCCCTGATACACAGTAGAGGTACAATAACTCTTCTGCTTCCACCTGAGTACCTTTAGTCACTGCTCGGATTAATTTCACATTTTATCACCCCAGTTATCATCTGGATTTCAACTCCATCTTCTTAAATAATATGTGGTATCCATTTGAACAATTAAATGTACAGCTGCAGTTATACTGAAATGACAACTGCACTTAGAAGCGTTCTTTTCAGATACCATTTTTAATTTTAGAGCTGAAGAACGTATGTATTCAGCCTCATGAAACATTTTAAAATACCCTTTCCACTATCACTTTTTACAAGAACTGTACATAATCTACTCAAAATATCTATTGAGTAAGAATGACATCTTGAGGTATATCAACCTCCTGATTTAAATCTAATTTTATCCTTGAAAGCAGGGCTGTTGTATAAACGTGTAAATTTAAATTGCGCATGTTTCGTCTTTTGCAGACTGATAATGTTAATGCTCATTAAAATTATTGGAGAATGGAACAATTCCTTGAGAAAATGAATTCCATAAGAATACACAGGAACAGAAAAGAGAATTACAGTTTGGCAGGTGTTCACATGTTTTAGGATACTGTTGTTCACTATCACTTATGTGTTTCTAAGCTGTCTCCCATTCCCCACCACCATCATTGCCAAACAGTTAGAAGTAAATAACTTCATTTTTTATTTAACACTTAACTGCACTAAAAGATATCAAAGCACTTTACAATAATGAAGCATGGTGACTTTGCACGCAACAATTAAAGAACAATTTGCCTGGTGAATTGGCCTAACCCTAAGGCCACCAGGAGAAGCTCCATTCTCTTTTTGAATACTGTTAGCTAAATCTTTAACAGCCACCTGAACCATCAGGTGGAACCTCAGTTTAACATCCAGTCCAAAAGAGATTGAGTACGGCTTCTGTGGTTGTGGACATTATTGGAGTCTAGTTTATCAATTTCCTTTAAGTATCAGAAAAAGGGTAATAAGATAATTATTTGTTCATTTTCAACATCAAACACTCCTATATCAGTTGTACAATGAGTTCAGCTCATTTCTCCCACTGTTGCAATTTGTATTGAATCCAACCATACTCTATTTAATTTTTGAATTTTGGCTCAAATCCCTGTCTTCACTCTCTGACTGCAAAATACAAAAGCCATTTTGTAATGGGATCACATGCTCACAATAAACATGGTTGAAACATACCTTCAATTGATTTTATTTCTGGTAATTTGGGAGAGAGAATTCCCCTCTCGTTCCCCCCCACCCCTCCCCATCAAGTTTGGGTTCAATTCCATTCCAGGTACAAGAGGTGGTCTTCAACACTCTGTCTCACACAGCAATAGTCACACCTGAATTAAGCTTTCTCCTTTTTTGCATAAAACAATTTTCATAAAGACAAGAAAAATATAACTCTAACGGCACTCAAGTCTGAAACTGCAATATAAATGATTAAATAGTCAATCATTGGTTAATGGAGTGAAAAGTTTACATTTGTTGACCGTTATTGCATTTATTACACTGTGCCCATATTTGACTAAATATTTTGCCTCTTACAAGGCTATCTGGTTATTACTGATGATGCACTGTTGCTCTTATGAAATGGGACAAATGAACTTGCGGTAACCATGGAAAAATTTAACATTAATCTGTTGGCTAGTTTTTTATTGGGAAAGAGAGTGTGAATGTTTGATTTGAGCCCATATTGGTCTACCTGAGAGGTCAGCAATTTCTGAAAGTCCATTCTGGAGTCCCTTTGACACACTCCTTCCTCCCCATTCTCAAAGGTTACCTCTACTTACCCATTTAAAGACCTTTTAGTCATCTTTCCTTGATTAAAGCCCTCTTTTGACTTTGACATGGTGGGGGGGGTGGGGGACGGGGTTGGTGCTGAAGTGAGGGCAGAGGCTTCATTTCAGAAACATGGATTTTCAGCCTTTTGCAACCATTTCTGATATTAGTTTTTAAGCTTTATTTTAAACTCGTTTTTAATGCTACAAAACAGCCTACATGTGCACCAAGGCGCATATAATGTTTGCTTATGAATCATTCTGTATTTCGTTTCTGAAAATAAGTGCTGAAATATAGTGAAGAGAAATACAGTCCTATAGTCCATATGCTTGGTGAATGACAAAATAATATTTCATTCAATGTAGAGTTGGCATCAGAATTAATACCAGTAGTTTTCTGATTGACTGGTCTTTGATATTATCAAGCATCTCTGGAGCTTTTAGTTTCTCTCTCTCAGATGTTACTGTATTTGATAGAACCTCTGGAGCTATTAGATTCTGCATTTGTTGTTACTGTACTGATAGCGGAAGAAACTAGCCCTGGAGGTGTTTGAACATCTGACCGACTAACATTTGTTTTAATGAAAAATTTGTGAATATCCATCTTTGGAATATATGCAGCATTTTACAGCATCACCTCGCTAATCAATTTCTATGAAAGCAGAGAAACTGATGAATTTTCACTCCCTCTGGGACACTGTTTTATTTTTCATTAAAAACAAGCATTTTTAATACAATCCAGGGTTACAAATACAAAGAACCCACAAAACCTAGTCAGAAATCAGTTCTGATAAAGCGCTATCTCAAACGCAAGGATTATTATAATAATAATAATAATAATCCTTGCATTTGATATAGCACTTCTCACATCTTCTAGACGTCTCAAAGCGCTACACAGAATATACTGTAAAGTGAATTGACTGTATATTTGTGGGCGAAACGTGGCAGCCAATTGTGCACAGCAGTGTCCCACAGACAGTTGTGGATTGAAATGACCAATTTTATTATTGTGCTTTTTTTTGGAGGGATTATTATTAGGCGTGTGGAGTAAGAAAACTTGCCCAAGGTTTCTCCCTGACCTGCCTGGATTCGAACACAGCTCTCACGTGTGTAAGGCGTGTGCTCTAACCACTGAGCTCCAGGACTCCACGCTTGAGATTAGGTGGTGGATTGGGGAGTGAGGAGGTCAGAGAGTTCTATTATTCTCAGCATAATATGCTACTTGGAAACCAACCAAATATTACATTATAATGGTTAATAAAGAAAATGAAGTGGAGAAACAGTGGGAGTACATTGAAATGCATATCTCTAGATATCACACCACCTTCACGGCTCGCATACATGCTTCAGTTCACTGCACTGAAGCATCAATGGCGATGAGCGACCGGTAGGATTTGTTTCACGAGCTCAGGAGGAAGAAAACCTGCAGGTCTGGGAACACAGTGGGTTTAAGCAGCTTAATCACCCCCCCCACCCCCCCACACACCCTGGCCCTAATCAAACTCCATCTGTGCTCCTGATATGAAGGATGTTATATAAATGTAAGTTGTCTTATTGTGTTGTATTGAACTTATTCTCTTTTCTCTTATTACCTTCTCTGCATGGGGAGATAACAAATTCAGTCCACAGATTATCTACACAGGAATTGATACCGAGCTGCAAATGTGCTGGAGTAAATTGAGTGCAGATGTTTCCACAGTGCTTGCACCTTGAACAGTGCATTTACACAGTACACTCACTGCACATGCCACGGTTTTAACTTTCCATGCATAATTTTAAGATACAAATTGTTAGGGAGGGGAAAGAGTATCCATAAAATAATTGGACATAATTGAAAAAAACACTTGGAACATATATCTGGCAATACCTTCAATGTGACATTGATGACCGATGTAAATGTGTTGGAATTGTTGACCTTTAGCTTCTAGGTTCTGGTAACCGTGGCAACACAAGTTAATTATTTTTCTAACAAAAACTAAACGCCAAGAGCCAGTCACAGCAAGAAGGCATTTTGCAATTGGTTTGAAAGGATCCGAAAAACCAATTTGATCCTATGGTTTTCACAGAGTGGATTCTGACATCCTGTTTGAGGAATTGTTCCATCTCCTGGGGGAACGACATTGTTTTATCGTGATATTACAAACGAAATGCAGTGCATTGCATGGTTTGCCATTCCCTTTCGCAGCTGAGGATCAGTAAGCTAACCAACTCAATTGCTTAAAAATAATCAAGGTATTTTATTGGTAAGTGAGAAGCTTAGATATGCTAGGTAGAACATGAATTCCTGCGAGTAGGAAATGCTACGTACACTTTGCATTGGAAATGTACAGCTCCCTTACATGCTCTCAAGGTCAGTCTTCTCTCAACAGACAAAATCACTGGCTCAGTTGAATAACTGCTGAGAGCACTGAGTACTAGGGCTAATTAACATGTGTTGAATTTAGTAATTTCATGAAATTCAGTGCATCTACTGGATTCTACAGTAAAGTTTGCATCTGATGATCTTCCTCTTTGACCAAGCTTACAGTAAGCCCCCCTCCTTCTCTGGCGTCAAGCTCCTCCACAGTTAAGTGTTCTTTACTATATAAATGCAATTTGCTATTGTTATTGGTTCCTGGGGATGCTGGAAGCTACACCCCCACCTCAACACCCTCTCAATCACTGTGTGCAGAATCCAACCATGCTTTCCTTTGGACTTCTGGCTTGGGAGATGTAGCATTGAACTTCTTGTGAATAGCTTTGGAGACATACTCCCGACTTGAAAGGGACTGTATCAAATGCAATAATTATTATTACATTTTTCCTTTATTCTTCTAATCACAGTTGAATCTGTGCTTCATAAAACTAATGTCCAGTCTCTTGATGAGAGGCCACTTGGGGGGGAGGGGAGTTATTTGGACAGAATCAGTCAATGTGTTAAATAACAAACAGTTGCTGAATTCACTGTAACTGCTAACTGTACCAACAGGTGCTGACACATCAAAACATTGCAATTTTCACTCATGCCCTTTAGGAGAAAAGGGAGATTAAATAAAAAGCATAATCTTCAAATAATATAAATGTAGTGTTTTACAGCTATAGCAGAGAGGAAGCAGGAAAATATACCAAGCAAACGTTAAAACAACAACTTTACATTTGTATAGCGCCTTTCACGTTGGGAGGAAGTCCAAGACGCTGGGCAGTCAGTGTTTCATAACCAAACTGGGGTCAGGAACGGGGAGGGTGGAGAGAAGGGAGGGAAAAGGGGGTGACTAATGGCATGGTCGAAGAGGACAAAGCTTGGTGTGGCCATGGGCTGCAGAGTTCTGGATAAGCTACAACCTATGGAGGAAAGAGTTGGGAAGGCTGACAAGCAGGGTATTTGTATAGTCAAGGCTAGATGTGATGAAAGCATGAATAAAAGTTTCAGCAGCCTGAGGGATGAGGTAGTGGCGGAGTAGGGCAATGTTGTGGAAGTGAGGGAAAGCAGAACGTGTCATGGCATGGATGTGGGGGAAGAAATACAGTTGAGGATCATACAAGACATCTAGGTTACTCACTAGCTTAATGAGGTGAAGTGTGCAACCATAGAGATTGATGCTGCCAATGCTTGAGGTGTGAAGGCGCTGGCGTGAGTCAATCAGGAGGGCCTCGGTCTTGTTGACTTTCAACTGTAGAAAGTTAGCTCTCATCCAGGACTTGATGTCCGACAGGCAGTCTGTCAGGACAGCAGTGGTCCTGGAGTTGAGGGTGGAAGCAGAAAGATAAAACAAAAGCTGCACTGTATTTTACAGTTTTCAGTAAATCTTGTGAAGCATTTAAAGAAGTTTTTACAACATTGTAAAGTGCTATATGATTATGCAAGATTTGTATTTGTGTTTAAGTTTTTTTTGGTGAAGCTGCAGAATAAACTCTACAAAGGGCTGTTTCATCAAACAATGGGACAGGTATCCTGTGATCGAACATACCATACTGACATACTATGAATTAGGCTTACTACTATCGGTGATAACATTGCTTCTGAAGTAATGATGGGTTACATAAATTAACTAATCCATTTCTATGCACACAAGAGTGGACTGTCTCGCTTCAAACTTGCACTCTAGATAGCCATCCAGTAATGAAGATGCAGTTAACTAGTTTAATGCAATGCCATAATCCATAACTAAGAGAGGTCTTCAACCTGCAGAATGCTTGACCTCTTTGCAGTAAATCTCTTCCACATGACAACACAACTGAGCCATGTATTGGTACAACACAACCCCTTATTCTTCAATTGAGGCTTTTGTGTTTCCAATGAGTATGTGGAATGAATTTTTTTCTCCTGGTTGACCCTTGTTTGTTTGCTTTTGGAGAAAAAAAATACTTCCAGAAAATTGTTTCCAACCTTACTACATTTTTTTAATAGGACAAACAAACCATGTTTCACCTTAATGGAGTCCTGCAGCTCAGTGGTTAGAGAGCTCGCCTTGCAAAAGCAAGAGAACTGGGTTCAATTCCAGGCAGGGCGAAACCTTGGGCAAGTTTCCTTACTCCACACACGTGCCTAATAATAATCCCTGAAAAAAATTGGTCATTTCAATCCACGACAGTTTGTGGGGACACTGCTGTGCGCAATTGGCTGCCGCATTATGCCAACAAATATACAGTCACTTCACTTTACGGCATATTCCGTGAAGCGCTTTGAGGCGTCTAGAAGACGTGAAAAAGCGCATTATCAAATGCAAGGATTATTATCGTATATCTGCTCATTTAGCAATCATTTCACACCAATTAGTGCCCGGCAATTATTGTTGTGTGGACTAAAGGAGACTGCAAAAAATGAAATAAACCTTGAGAGCTGAGCAATGCTGGTCGTAACCTATTGTTTTTCCTGGGCTACAGGTCTCTCTCAGCTATTGACAGACGTGGTTAAGCATAGAATCAAGACTATGGTAGATGAAAGAGTAAAGCAATTTGGCTAATCACCAAATCACAATAATGCAATATTTCATTCTCTTAGTACTGCGGACATCCCTCAGTCAGATATTAGATCATCGAAGAGAGTTGACTCTTCTCCCTTCGAAGTTCAGCAAGGGTGTCACCAATGAACAAACTGTTTGCAAGAGACCCACTTACCTAATCCCTCTGAGAGATTAGTCACATAGAATCCCAGAAGTGAAAGCATAGAAAGAGGTCAGTAAGCTAATCCAGCCTGAAATGGTACTTACTCATCAGTTAAAATGAACTACTTTTACCATAACTCTGCGACTTCCTAACACCCTACCAATTGCCCGCCATCTCCACTCAGTGGGCTCCGGTCTGCTCCATGTCTCCTGACCTACCCGCCCCACCATCGTCAGGCGAGCCTTCAGCCACTCTGCCCCCAACCTCTGGAATTCCATCCCGTATTCCCTCTGCCTCACCCCCTCCCTACCCACCTTCAAGTTCCGACTCAAGACCCTCCTCTTCGCCGGTCTCATCAGTCGCTCCTCCCTCCCCTCCTTTCCCTCCACCCTCCTCAATCCCAACCCCAGCTCGGGTCTGAAACACTGACTGTCCAGCACCTCAGGATGTTCTTCTGATGTGAAAGGCGCTACACAAATGTAATTTTGTTGTTTGTTGTTGTTTAAACATAATTCCCTTCTCGTTCTCCACAGACTTTTATATTATACCACTTCAGATATTTATCTAATTACCAAATTTACACAGTAGTCATTAAACAGTTGGCAACCAAGTGCGGGTTTGAGTTCCTACCAGATGATAACTGGTACCAAAAGAGCCTCCAAATGGATGATCGCAAACACATATATATAAAGTGTATGAGTGCTCTGTCACAATGCAGTACAGTACTTCAAATCAATGCCAGAATATACTGTCATCCATTAATAGTACAATTAAAGTTTAATAATAGTCTAAGGTAGCCAATGAATCTCTATTTAAGAATGTGTACTCTCACACCCACACTTTTCAATAGCAGCCCTCACTGCTTCATCAACAATACAGCCATCTTCAGTGTGACAGTGAGACCATTACAAGTTAGCTTACAATGTGCAAGATATAGTGATAAAGATAGGCTTTGAAAACAAGGCCACATTTACTGGAACCAGGAAAGTTAAAGGATAATATAATAACATTATTAGGATTTGTGTTTAAAAAGTAAAGAATGAATACTGTTCCCAGTGGCTGGTGAGTAATAACTTGCACATATATAATAGCACCTTTCAGCAAGTTAAACACTGCGATGGAAGCATAACTACAAGTTTGTTGCTTGAAGAGGCATGAAAGAGGCAAGAAGATTGGACAACATGGAGTTATTTTGATGTGGAATGTATTACCACAAGTGGCCATTGAAAATGAGTCAATTGCGACATTTAAAAATGAATTAAATACTTGAAGACATAAAAGGACACTTAATCATCCTAGGGAAATTGGATTAGAGTAGATATCTCCAGTGGAAAGCAATTGGGTATGTGCACAGTGGGTCAAATTGACTCCTGTGCTGAAATTTCTATGGTTCTTAAAAGATACACGCCAATTCACTATTCAGCTATCTCCCTTTTAGCTACTCAGAATTGGTTGAAGCGAAGGAAGGAAGCAGAGATAGTCAATAGTGGTAAGAGGTCAAAATGAGGGAGGTATTAAGTGGAATGCCGCTGGAGTCTGTACGAATGGTGATGTGGGCAGGGCAGTGTCTGGAGCAGGCCATGCCTGCCGAGCAGGGGGAGTGGGCAAGTTGTTAAAGTTTTAGTTAGATCGCAGAGGTAGGATGGGGCTTTAAAAAATTATTCTCTTTTAGATCCCCTGATTGCTATTTTATTCCTGTGTACCCAGTGGAAATAGTTTATTTATGCTAGCCTTATTGAACTCTATTATGTCATACCTTATATGTCAATGTCTTCAGTCCCATGGTTCTGACCTCCTCAACCTACCCAACCTGTCCTTAAAACACTCTGAACCCATGTGCAACTTAGTTGTTGGGTTCGATCCCCAGTTATCCTTCCTAGCCAACAACAGCAACAACAAAACTACATTTATAGAGCGCCTTTCACATCGGAAGGACACTGAGACACATCTGGTTCCTCACCAGGACCACTTTCTTCCATCTCCACCATATTGCCCATCTCCATCAATACCTAATCTCAAAAGCTGCCAAAATCCTGTTTCATGCGTTTGTCATCTCTCGACTGGACTAATACAATGCTCTCCTTGCTGGTCTTCCCTCCTCCACCATCCACAAAATTCAGCTCAACCAAACCTCCATCGCCTGCATTCCTACCCGCACCAAACTTTGCACCCCGATTACCCCAGTCTTGTCAAACTGCACTGACTCCCTATTACAGAGCTGATCAACTTCAAGATCCTCACTCTTGTATTTAAATCCTTCCACTCCTTTGGCCCTCCCTACCTCTCTAACCTTCTCTCTCCTCATAGCAGTACCCGCTGCCTCTGCTCTACTGGGTCCATCGTCCTCCTTGTCCTCTGAATCCTTCGCTCCACCATCAGCAGCCATGCTTTCAGCCACTACTCATCAAAATGTTGGAACTCCTACCCTCAACCCCTTTGCCTCACCCCCTCCTTTCCCATCTTCAGGTCACACCTGGAGACATTCTCTTTGATCTCACCTTCCCCTTCCTGCTGGCTTGGCCTCAGGCTCCGCCATTGTGAAGCGCTCTGAGACCCCACCCTGCATGGAGGGGGTGCTATATAAATGCAAGTTGTTGTTGCTGTTATAATTTTAACAACTCTTCTTAAATGTCTCTGATCAAATGGGCTGAAGGACCTTCATCAATCTTGTGATCCGCATTTCTGCTGCAACCCTTTCTTCTTCAACCTTTTGCAAAACGCCTGGTACTGTATTTACAATCTCAGGTTACCCAGCTGGTTGGTGCACCTTCCTTATGAAGGACATTTTAAACAATGACTATGTGTTTAATTTTTTAAAAAACAGAAACAAATATTGATGATTTGAGCGTATCACATAATTTGTCGATTTTTTTAAATAATAAAATTTGGATAAACAGATATAACTAACACAATGTAATCGTATCAATGTAAGACATTTAAATGACAGATCCATTGACTATGTTTTATTGGCAACAGTTTTCTATGCCTTATTCTGCTAATGAATCGATTTCCTCCAATATATACTTCCCTCAAATGGGACCTTTTTTTTGATTACTGCAATTTCAGTTTGAATTTCTCTCTGCTGATGTTTCAACTTCAGTGCATTGATTTTATTAACAACTCACATTTCCACAGCTTCACAGACCAATCATAAAGATAAGCATGCTGCAAAAACAGCTGCTCTGCTGCTCTTGGTAGATTGATAGTCATTTTTAGCCCAGGAATAGAATGTGTGCCATCGTTTGATGTGAAAGTCATCACTGGCTTCACCCCGTGTTACCCCCATCTTACTGGCTTTTATCATTTCCCCTGTTGACCAATTACTGCCTGGAACCTGCATTTTATTGTAATATTACTGATGCAATTCAGTTTCTGCAAAATAAATATATATAGAGTGAACCCCTGAGATTACACCCATTATGAACAATTTTTGTGATACTATTTCTGTTCCTTATAGAGATGTGTAATATGCCTTGAATGTTTAAACTCCACAGCAGTTTCCCTTCCAGTCGTACATTACAGGAAATGTCATGCTAAAGGACAAACATTCCAAACTACACTGAACAGGAGACCCAAAACAACCAAACCAAATGGCCCCTTCAGCTACAGCCATAAATTACCTGCAGAACCAATGATTTGTCTCAAAGCTTTAAATAGATGTAACACCTTTTATGGATTAATTGGGTCTGCACTGTCTTTAATCTTTACCAGAATAAAATTCCACTTGTATAGCTCCATTAACATCAGGAGGATGTCCCAAGGTGCTGGACAGTCACTGTGTCAGACCCAAGCTGGGGGTGGGGTGGGGGGTGGGGGGGTGGGGGGTGGGGGGGTGGGGGCAGGGGGGCGACTAGGAGTTGCCATTGGGACCATAGAAGAGGAGAGTCTTGAAGTGGGACTTGAAGGAGGCCAGGGAGGGGACGAGGTGGTGGGACTTCCAAAGGTTGGGGGCAGAGTGGCTGAAAGCTCGCCCACCAATGGTAGGGTGGATGGGTTGGGGGTTGTGGAGCACACAAGAGCCTGCTGAGAGGAGGGAGCAGGCAGGTTGGTAAGGGGTTAGAAGGTCATGGATGTAGGGTGGGGTAAAGGTTCTGGAGTACTTTAAATGTGAGGACCAGAATCTTGAATTGGATCCTCTGCCTGATGGGGAGCCAATGGAGTCGGGCGAGGATGGGGGAGATGGGGTCATGGAGTTTGGAAGGTAGAGGAAATGGGCCGCAGAGATATCTGGATCATATGCAACCTGTGGAGGGAGGAATTGGGAAGGCCAACAAGCAGGGAATTTGCATAGTCGAGCCGGGAAGTAATGAAGGCATGAATGAGGGTGTCAACGGCTTTGGGGGTGGAGTCGGGCAATGTTGCAGTGGAGAGGGAATGCAGAGCGGGTCATAGCTTGGATATAGGGAGGAAAGACAGCTGAGGATCGAACAACACCTAGGTTCCTGACTGGCTTGGTGAGGTGGAGTGTAGATCCATGGAGGGTGCTGCTGCCAGTGCCTGAGGTGCGGAGGCGACATTCAACTGTAGAAAGTTAGCTCTCATCCAAGACTTGATGTCCAACAGGCAGTCTGTCAAGAGATGCAAATGAGAGTAAAAACAATCACAAAAGTATAAAGAAGAGGAGCGTGTAATAATAAAGCGTAAGTGGATGAGACTGGGGCGAGAGAGGAAGGGAGAGGAGAAAAGTGAATAATTTGTCTAGTTCTCTCCATTCCTTCCATTTCACCTGTCCAGCAATTCAGATGGAACTATGAGGTTAAATGGCCCAAAAGCCTTCTTAATCGGTACCACTCTTGCAACCTTGTGAACCTAGTACACGTCAAGCAGGGCATGAAAATTGGAAGCACAACTGAGTGGGAAAAAAAAATCACAAAACATTTTTATCTAAAATTGCCTTTTAGTATTTACTGTACTTAGCAGTTTTAGGGCAATATTCCAGGAATAAAATTTTTCTAAAATGATTTGTAAAACCAAACGTTGATAGGCTGTTTCCACTTGTTAGCGAGTCCAAATCTAGATATCGGAAATATAAGATAGCTAATAATTAATCTGATATGAACTTTAGGAGGAATTTCTTCATGTAAGGGGTGGGAAAATGTGGGACTCACTGCTGTAAGCACAGGTTGAAGCTAATAGTATCAATGTGCTTAAGAGAAAACTTGATGCATACATGAGGGAGAAGAATGGATGGGTATAGGTTAGTGGAAAATGAGGGATGGGGGCTTGTTTGGAACATAAACACCAGCATAGACCAGTTGGCCCAATTGCCTATCATTCTATATAACTACATCAACAGCTTTATCTATGATAGTAAATTCAAAAGATATTTTTTACACTAAACAAAATACAAATGTGTGTAACATTAAGTTCTGCAAAGCATTTTGAGGCATTCCGTGAAAGGGACTGCATTAAATGCAAGGATTATTATTTATTATGATTTGTCACAATGTTTTTCTGCCTCATTGTGTGTGAACAAGAGACAGACGTTTCTGTCACATTGCCAGCAGTCTGACTGTTCATCTGTGCGAAGTTTGTCTCTTTTAAAAAAATATTTTTCTTACCTAATCCAAACCAAAAAAATGAATACTTTGATTTGATTTCAGCTTGCGTAAAACGAAAGGAACGCAGGACCTGGCAAATCATAAAACAGCCTTAAAATAATTGACTGTGCCTTATTTAATAGTTGATTGTTGATAAATATTCCATTTCTAAATCACACCTTTGCCATTTACAGGTGGAAGGTTTTGTGTAACTGAAATGAAATGCTATCTCTAGAGGGATACATCCTGCTTACCTAGTGTGCTTACCTACTTCTGAAGTTTAACCAGCTAAAATGACATAAAAGTCAATAGAGAGTACTTCTGATAAGCCAACCACTGCTTGTCCACCTTAGGACCATCCTATCCATTAGTACTTTGGCTTGAACTCAAAGCATTTTGAGTCAAAGCGAGAGTGTTACCAACTGAACCAAGATAATATAGATTGCCATGTACCTCCTCTCAGATCCAAGATGCACATCTATCTTTTAAGAGATGGTTCCAGCAGTTGTAGGTATGGTGTTTAAGCAGAAGCTGCTGTAGCTCAGTGGTTCGAGTGGTCAGTGTATTCTTGTAAGCAAAATGAGTGACAAACTTGATATATGGAGTCCGTGTTCACTGGTTAAAATCTTGGGCGAGTTTCTTTACTCCATATGCCTGATAATCCACAATAATTTTTTTTTTTTTATCACTTCAATCCACGACTGTTTGTGGGACACTGCTGTGTGCAATTGAATGCTGCATTTCCGCTCACGAGTATACAATCAATTCACTTTGCAGGATTTTCTGTAAAGCGGTTTGAGACATCTAGAAACAATGAAAAGCGCCATAATGAAATGCAAGGATTATTATTATTATTATCACTTACCTCTTTTCATACAGATTGTAATGGATATCACAATGGAAAATATCTGTCCTTAATCTATGTTTATTATTTACAATGAGTGTTGCTTCAAGTGTTAGCAGATCCTCTATGTTCTGTGTCCATAAGATATCTCCACACTGTACCAGCCTAGAGATTCTCTTCATCCATTAGTAGATCATTATGTTTTCAGGAAATGCTGTACAATTTGACAGGTGATTAAAAACATTTGGTTCAAAATAAATCATTATTTTCTTCACCCACTGACAAGTGTGACTATTAAAGTCTAGTTTCTAATATCTATACAATGATAACAGACAGACATCTCTCAAATAGTATGGAGCAATAGAATCCACATCATAGGGAATTCAAAGGCAGTTGCTCTGTAACCTCCGGCGTCATAATATCCTAATTTCACACATAAGATATTGCGTGTGAAAAGTTCTTCTTGTAGCCAAATATAGATAAAATTGATTTGATTACAAATGATAAAATCTAATATTGCAGATACCTTCTGAATGCTGGATAGTAAAAACAAATCAGTTGTATTGAACTGCTGAATTATTTTTAATTTGCCACGGAGCTCCTGTGGCTCAGTGGTTAGAGCACTTGTCTTGCAAGCTGGGGAAACGAAGCTGGGGAGACCTGTGTTCGAATCCAGGCAGGTCAGGGCAAAACCTTGGGCAAGTTTCCTTACTCCACACGCCTAATATTAATCCCTCCAAAAAAAACCCCACAATAATAAAATTGGTCATTTCAATCCACGACTGTGTGTGGGACACTGCTGTGCGCAATTGGCTGCCGCGATTCGCCCACAAATATATACAGTTCAATTCACTTTACAGCATATTCTGTGAAGCACTTTGGGACGTTGATAAGATGTGGAAAGCGCTATATCAAATACGAGGATTATTTATTATTATAAAAGGATGTCTCTTATATTTCATACCCAAACATTTATTTATTCTTTTGAAAAATTATTTCAGTATCAGTCCTTTCTCCCTCCCTCCCTTCCTCCCCACCATCCAATTTGTGCTCAGACATGCTTCTCTTGGTCTGCAGCTTCTTTCACAACTCTGTCCACCAGTTAGTGACTGCTTTAATTTCAGGCCTCGTTACTCAAGAACATCTCTATGCTCATTAAAGCTTACCAAAAAAGGTGGTTGAAGTGAAGAAGCCTAGCTCTTTTTATAAAGTCCTTGATATTGTGATGGTAGGACAATAGGGTAGGTATGGGTATAGATTACATCAAATAGGCCAAAGGTTATTCCTCAACCAAGCCAATCTTGTGACCATATGAAGGCTTTATTTGGCTAAAACATTAATCAGCAAAGAAATGGGAGGTAAATCTTATTCTTATTAGGAATTTCTAATAAGATTTCTTAATAGGAAATCTGAGTCATTCATATAGGAGCTTCTGGAAACTGGCAGTTTGTACAGCACAATTTACATTTACATAGCTTATTTCATGTTGGAAGAATGCCTAAAGTACTTGTATATTCCCATGTACCCAAGAACTAGGTTCCAATGTGATTTACTTCTGGAGCAAATTTGCAGTGGGCATTATTAACAAATCTTGATAATAATGCAATCATTTTAGTCCCAATTCAAAGGATTCTTTTTCCCTCTGGAATTGCAATTACTTTATCTATGCATTATTCATAACAAATACCCAGTACTGATGGATCATACCACTTGAACTGAATAAACATGTTTTGCTGTAAGCCTTTAAGACAGTGCACAATCTAAAACCGTGGCATAAATGTTATTACTACATGAAATCCTGGAGACAACTGTATTCCTGTTTCAACAGCCTTCAGATAATAAAATTAATTCACCCAAGTATGGTATGGATCACTCTGTGATTCTTGTATACATTTATAACCTAAAATATGTATCTCATGAATATTCACTTGAGTTGAATTCATGATGAATGATATATTATAATTTACACAATAGATTATCTATAAGTGGTATTAGTGCATTGTTAACATAAATTGAATAAACCTGAAATATATTACAGTGGAAAATAACATTAACAAAGCCATGTCTAATGCAACAGGCGGAAGCATTTGTTAAATATTGCTTCATATTAATGTACTATTATAATATTGCTCTAGTCACATTGAAGAGGACAAAAGAAAATCAATGTGTTCTAAAATAATGCTCAAAACTCAATAAAACACAGTTTTAACCTTCTGTTTCCAGCTATGTTTCAATCTGCTACCGTTCAGATTAAGATAGCTCCAGTTGGTCACCTGTACAAGCATCCAGATTGGGGTTCTTGTGCTGAATCCTTCAGGGAGACACTAAGCCTCGACTTGTCGGGAATACATTTTAAAACAGCAACAAAGCTGCTTCTATTTTCTGCCTCTTAAGCTCTTTAACTTAGTACTGTTTTCACTCTGATAACTGGGACAATCCTGATTGACAGTGTCTTCCCAATCGACGATAACACTCTGCCAATCTACTGAAATCAAAAGGCGGGGGTAGAAAAGCTTCATTATGACTTTTAAAAACATGCTTTCTGCTCTGCGTTGTGGGAAATGCAGGCAATGCAAGCAGAGAAAATAAAAGAGGGATATGAAAGCATACTATAACTAGCTGCCTGTTATTGCCATTTCAATATATTTATTCCTCCTGCATGAAATGTTTTACTGCTAACCATTAAAAATCCAAGCAGACTGCCAAATCATCCATGGAACAAAGGATTTAATGAATATGGTTGGTGGCCACTCCAGTACTTTATTCATTGGATTCATATTAAAATACATTACAGCCACAGGAAGTGGCATTTTTATTCAATATGAGTGTGTTTGATGGACAGGGCGCATTGGTCAAAACTTGATGTGAAATGTTTGCTAAATTGAGTATACTCCCAATCCCTACAGCTACCAAACTACCGCACTACCTGGATCAAAATTAAGCAATACAAATATTTTGTCCCCAAATATTCAGTCAATTCACTTTCCAGCATATTCTGTGAAACACTTTGAGACGTCTAGAAGACATGAAAAGTGCTCTATCAAATGCAAGGATTATTATTGTTTTTTATAACAGCAATAATATTTATGTAGCACTTTTCACATTGGGGTAGTTTCAGAGTTTCAGATCGTAGTGGCTAAAGGCACAGCCAATGATGGAGTGAAGGGGGCAAGGGACAAACAGTAGAACGGAACCATATGAGTGAAGCAGTGGGGGTGGATTAAGGGGTAAGTAGGTCAGATAGGTTGGGAGGTGCTAGGGCATAAAGGGATTTGAAAACGAGGTGGAGTTTTCAATTACAGGTAGCCCCCGCTTACCGAACGCCCGGTTACCGAAACTTCACTATAACAAGGGTTTCTATTTGTACCACTTCTCCGCTTAACAAAGCCTGCTTTCACTACTATAACGAATGTTTACACACACTTTAAATCTTGTGGGCTTCTCGTATGCAGCTTCTCATGCGCAGCTTCTCTCTAGTTGCCCCAGCAACGCACACTCAGTCTTTAGCGTGCCTCAGTTAAGCAGTGCAGTGCAGCGATAGGATGTTTTGTGGCTTCAATAATAGTAAGTCGAGATGGAGTGGGTGGGGATAGAGAGAGAGGGGATAGAGAGGGAGGATAGAAAGGAGTGGGGGGGAATAGAGAGATAGGGGGGGATAGAGAGATAGAGAGGAGGGAGGATAGAGAGATGGGTGGGGATAGAGAGGGAGGGGAGGGGGGATAGAGAGGGAGGGGAGGGGGGATAGAGAGGATGGGGGGATAGAGAGATAGAAAGGAAGGCGGGATGGAGAGGGAGGAGAGGGGAGGGGGGGATAGAAAGAAAGAAAGGAGGGGTGTAGAGGGAAAGAGAGGGGGGATAGGGAGAAAGAGAGGAGAGGGAGGAAGAAAGAAGTGCATAACATCTGGAAATGTCTGGGCCCAGGTTGCGATATTTCAGTGTAGTGACTGTGAAGACCTGGTCTGGAGCAGGTAGGATTGGTGTTTTTATTCCTGCAAATTTTTGTAACATTCCGGATTCCGGAACTCCGGACTTTTGGCTGCTCAACCTGTACACCAAAAATGTTAGCGCTAGGAACCGCTAGGATCTAAACTGATGTTAGCGGGGAGGCTCGGGTCGGGGCGGCGTTTTGGCTGCGGCCAAATACAGTAATACAGTTAAACTCTAGCTTAACAAAATTTTCGCTTAACAAAGGATTTTAAAGTTCCTAACCCCTTCGTTTACCTGTAATTGTATTTTGTGTATGGTGGAGTTGGGCAGACCAATGAGACTGTGAGATCAGTGAGCATTGTATTTTACCAGTCAGAACTGTATTTTAAATTTGTTGACAAATTCACTTTACTGGGTATGAATGAACAAAGTTCAAGGCAGTTCATTTTTATCAGTTTGAACATATTTTAAATGTCAATTTTATATGATACAAATGGCAACAAAGACAATTTGTATTTATATAGTGACTATCACATCAGATAATGTCTCCAACTGCTTCATGGTGAAGGGTTCTCTACTGAGCAAGGGAGCGGGTGAGCAAAAGAGAAGATAAGTGTTGTCTTCTTTGCTAATACAGTAGTTTCATGGATGAGTAAATATCTAACTTCTTTCCTGATTGCTATTTACATGAGTTTTCAGACTGCCTATAAGCTTTGCGTGGCGTAATATCATGAGTGTTTCATAGCATTTTGACACAAAATTAAAATCCTTATCAATAATAAAATGAGTCACCCCAGAACAATAAAATTGCATCAATATTGCTGCAGATCTAGTTTAAAAAAGAGGAATAGCATTGAAAAATACAATGAACAGGTCATATAAATTTTCCTTGAAGCAAAGAAAAACTGTTAACACCTTGTCCATATAACTGCAATAGGTTTAGGAATTGGCTTTAGCTAATACAGATTAGTTTGATTGATCAATTTTCTACTATTTCACTTCAAAGAGTACAGGTTTCCATATTGAAAAGATATAATAATCCTTGCATTTGATATTGCGCTTTCCACATCTTATCAATGTCCCAAAGCACTTCACAGAATATACTGTAAAGTGAATTGATTATATTTGTGGGTGAATCGTGGCAGCCAATTGCGCACAGCAGTGTCCCATACACGGTCGTGGATTGAAATGACCAATTTTATTATTGTGGTATTTTTGGAGGGATTATTATTAGGTGTGTGGAGTAAGGAAACTTGCCCAAGGTTTCGCCCTGACCTGCCTGGATTCGAACACAGGTCTCCTCAGCTTGCAAGACAATTGTTCTAACCACTGAACCACAGGAGCTCCAAAAAATAACCAACTCTGACCAAAATTATTCAAATAATCTTGGCATTTATTATAATAATAATCTTTCTGCTTTATATATTGTCTTTCATATTGGGAGAACATCTCAAAGCACTTCACAGGATATACTATAAAATGTAATGACAATATATTTTGTAGGCTGCCAGTTTACACATAGCAATATCCAAATTGGTTGCCTACAGAAGTGAAGTGCTTTGAGATATCCTCCCAATGTGAAAGGTGTTAAATGTCAGTCCAGCTCAGAGAGCATTCTCACCCTCAAGGCAGAAGGCTGTGGGTTCAAGCCTTGCATTGGGACTGAACTCACAGTTTAGATATTACTTCAGCCAAATAATACCATACAGTATAATGTTGACTTGACAGTCTATAGTTTGGTCACCAAAATAGCTCCCAGAGACAAGAATTATTTATTTAAATTGTTTTATTGCAGAATGATTACAGAAAACAATGACAACAAAAATTACATTTGTATAGCGCCTTTCACGTCAGGAGAGGGACAAGGCACTGAAAAGCCTGTTTTATTTGGGGAAACTCCCATTTCATTAATATCCATCTATCCAGGCAGATCTTAATTTAATATCTCTTCTGAAGGACACTACTTCCAAAAATGCAGCAATCCCCAAGCTTGACATTGGAGTGTAAGTCTAGACTGTGAGTTCAGTCCTGATGTGGGGCTTGAATCCACAGCCTTCTGATTCAGAGGTGATAATGTTTCCCACTGAGCCAGGCTGACAACTAATGCCTTTCACTGGGAGGATATCACAAAGCACTTCACTACTGTAGTGAAAAGGCAAATTACTGCAGATGCTGGAAATCTAAGCCATCTGACAAAAGGTCATTGAACTGAAATGTTAACTCACTGCCCTCTCCCCCACAGATGCTGCATGACCTGCTGCATGTTCCCATTGACTGCTTTTATTTCACTACTGTAGTGTCGTCTGCCTGCTCCAACACATCTTTGCATGTGAGCCTTTCAGCCACTGTCTGCACTCTCTGGCTGGAACTCCATTCCGGAATATCTTTTTCTTTGCCTCCTCCCTCCTTGCTTCAAAATCCACCTTAAGATCCATTTCTATGAAGATGTTTTTAGACATCTTTGTTTAATATTTTGAAATATTAAGACAGGATTCATGATTACCCTGATGTTGTTGTTAGCATTAGAATCGATAAGGTACACTGACAATTTTACCACTTCTCTCTTGTGCCACAAAACAATCCTCTTACTTGATGAAATAAAGGGCCCACCATAAGTCAATGAGGTGGATAAGAGTGCTGAGATAGTACCTGAATTATATATGAAGAGGCTATGTTCCACCAGAATAGCCAATGAGGCTTAACTACTTTCAGGGATTTAGCCTAATCGAAAGCAGTATGATTAAAAAGGTTATCAATACACTTTTCTGTGGAACACAAAAGCTACCTACATACGATTGACAGCAGAGCTGACATCGCTCAGAAGGTTGAGGCACTTGACTTCTATGGATCAGTTTTTTAGTAAGACACCAATGGTAGGAAATTTGCAGATTCAGAGTAATAATCACTTTACTGGAAACTGGTATTTGCCTATGTGAAAGAAAGAGGCACCCAGTTCCTGGAATAACGTCAAGCCTACATTGAAAGTTCGAAGCTTATATGAATGTCCATTTTTTTCTCCCACAGTGGGAAGGATATCAATGACAAACGGATATCAATGCCAGTAATGCAGATAAGTGCAACGCTGCCATATTATACGTATTGCTACATTTCATTTGGCATGAAACCCTTTATATTTGGAAATAAACATAAAATGTTGTGATTGTAATGCATGGCCAAGTGGAATCAGAAGCATCAGCATTTGTATTCATGTTTTAATAATACGGTAGTGATAAGAATAATAATAGTAATCCTTGCATTTGATATAGCACTGTTCACGTGTTCTAAACGTCTCAAAGTGCTTCACAGAATATACCGTAAAGTGAATTGACTGTATATTTGTGGGTGAAACGCGGCAGTCAATTGTGCACAGCAGTGTCCCACAAATAGTCGTGGATTGAAATAATCAATTTCATTATTTTGGGGGGGAGGGATTATTATTAGGCATGTGGAGTAAGGTAACATGCCCAAGATTTTGCCCTGACTGCCTGGATTCAAACACAATCTCAATCTAACCAGGTAAAAGTACATAAAAGTAATAAAAGCATTCAGGCACAAATCCAATGGCCTTTTGTTATAGTTCCTTATGTATCATCATTTCATACCATTGTGCTTTACAGGATTTACCATAAAGTATAGTGTTGACATGATGGTCAGTGGGTTTGGGCATCAAGATTTATTTATTCACCAGTCTTTATCATTAATGATTTCTACAGAAAAGAAATGAGTATAGAATCATAGAATCATACAGCACAGAATGAGACCATTCGGCCTGTCATGTCTGTGCTGGCTCTTTGAAAGGAACTGTCCAAATCAATCCCGCTCCCCTGCTCTCTCCCCATAGCCCTGCAAAACTGTCATCTCCAAATAACTACAGTACTGTATCCACTTCTCTCTTAAAGGTTGTTATTGAATTGGCCTCCACCACACTTTTAGGCAATGCATTCCAGATCTAAACAACTTGCTGCATGTACAAAATCTCCTCACCTCCCCTCTGTTTCTTTTAACAATTATTTTAGAATTGGTGTCCTCCGGTTACCGACCCACTTGCCAGTGGAAATAGTTTCTCCTTATTCACCCTACTGAGTTCCCCTCATAATTTTGAAAACTTTTATTAAGTCTCCTCTTATCTTTCTCTGCCCCAAAGAGAATAATCCGATCTTCTCTGGACAAATATATTTTCACGACCTTTCCTTTAAATTGTATGACAAAACCATCTGGTTTGACTCACATATATTGTTTTTGTTCCACACCTAACAAAAACCATTGCGTCTGAAGATTTCTTCTCTACATAACTAACATTAGCTAAAATGTGCAAGGCCGCCTAATTAACACACAGACACCATTTCTTTGTCTTACTTCTCACATAAGACAAAGACCATCTGGTTAGATATCTATTTTTCCTAATTACTGCATCAGACTGAGGAAGGACATTAGATAAAGACACAGACTGTCTGGTTACCCATCCTTTTCTTCAGACAAAGCAAGGACGTTAGATAAGGAAAAGACAGACACTGCTGATTTTGAGCAAGGTTACAAAAATTACTTGAGTACAATCATAAGCAAAAATTCACTTAAACAAACAGCAGTTATGCTCTCGTGCATTTCATGCTGAGGTGCTTCCACCAGGAAGCTCACAAGGAGTGTTCCTTGTATCAACCGGTTTTCTAGTGAGGGCTCAAACCCATGCTTGGCAGATGTCAAACAACAAATAAGTGATTATCCTCCTTGTTGGGGGAGGGGAGGGGAGGAGGTCAGCGGGATCTACTTGGAGCTGACCGTTCAACATCAGCAAAACAGCAATGGCTTGAATGCCAAATTGTATCTAGCAGACCGTTGGTCAGAATAAACTCCCTTATCTTATCAATTAGTGGGATGGGATCTTGAATGTTCATCTAAACAGATGGACAGATCTCGTTTTTATGCCTCCTCAGAAAGACAACATCTCTACTATTGCAGTTTTTCCCTAGCAGAGCATTGGAATGTCAACCTAACCGAGTTCAATGAGGCAAGTTCAAAGTCTCAAAGTGGAGCTTGATTCCACAATCTTCTCACTCAGAGATGAGAATGCTGCCAACTGAGTCAGGTTTGATTCTCGGAATGACTTTGGCTTTGGCTGCCAAAATAAAAGAGAAACATTACCCTAATGAACATTTTACCCAACCCCATTTTCTCCAGAAACCACCTGAGAAAGCCTTAGCTGTTATAACATCCAGAAAGAGAGCACCATGGAACAGAATGTTTACAAGACATCGGATCTCACTGAGTCAGTGCCTCCTTCAAATAAGACTGCTTTGATCCATGTGAATACGATTGTAAACCAATCTGCTCAAATGCATAAGCAGAGCCTTTGCCAGAATGCTGAATTACACAAGTGGAGAAATTGGTCTATAAGAGGCACATTGAGTGGGATTTTGTTGTTCTTAGGAATTAGAGATATCATTGCTTTTCACCATATGTTAAGAGTAGACTGTCAAAGAGTCTTCTGGTGCAAGAGTTTGAAAAGCAAAGGAGCCAATTCAGACAGTAGTTTTTATTTATGTGAAGTTAGAAAAGAACAATGTATTCTTGGTACTTGGGAACCTGTGTAAAACAACAACAACTTACAATTCAATTATATAGCACTCAACATGCCAGACGGCATCTCAGAATCACCAGCCTGAATGAAATAGAGGAATCCATGTTTAGAGGCAGGCAAAATAACGAGTTGAGATTAAGTAATTTGTTCAGCAGTAGGAATTGACTCCCATTTGTAAAACCTACACAGTCTTCTCTTAACCTTGGTTGTTCACTCCATGATTGTTTTGGGGACATTGCTGTGCGCAGCTAGCTGCCATATTTTGCACGCAGTCAATCTGTTTTACAGTATATTCAGCGAAGCGCTTTGAGGTTTCAACAACACAATAAGGCATTGTATCAAATGCAACAATTATTATTACACAACGTAAAAACAAGGTACATTAGAGGAGTCGAGTAGCTCAGTGGTTAGAACACTCGCCTCACAAACAAGAGACCTGGCTTTGATTCCTGGCAGGGCAAAATGTTGGGCAAGTTTCCTTACTCCACACATCTCTGTTTACCCAGCAGTAAGTAGGAACCCAGTTGTTGTTCGATTGGCAGATCGCTTTTCTGAAGGTAATAATTGCGTAAAAAAAATAAGAATTTGGTAACCCAATCCTTGATTGTTTGGGGGACATTTTGCCCACAAATATAGAGTCAATTCACTTTACAATATATTCTGTGAAGCGCTTTGAGACGTCTAGAAGACTTGAAAAACCCTATATCAAATGTAAGGATTATCGTTATTATTATTTTAAGAATCTGTGACGAATATAAGGCACTCGGTTATAATGATATTTTGAAGTGAAAATGCTATGTCAAGAAAGAAAACATGTTTTAGAATCATTTGCAGCAGTCATACATTTGATGAGGCAGGTCCCTTTAAGAAGTACTGTAGTCAGGTGCATTACACTTCCCCCTTGCTGCCACAGCTCTTCAGTGGGTTAGGTGCGAAATACACACTGAATGGATATGCAAGACCTAATTTACATATTTGTTTGGCAATGCATAATGCCATATTGCACTACTGAATAAATTATAGATTTTATACCAAGGTACGGAAGCCTGCTGTTAGCAATAATGAAATTTAGCCTGAGATTTACTGTCTAATCATGATCAGAGGCAACATTTTGGCCAGACTGTTACAATCATATCCCAGTTGCGTAAATTGCCCTATCACATTGGAATAAAAGTTGTTGAACAAATTCTCTCACGCGTGCGTGACACCACATTAGCGTATCTATTGAAACAAATATTGTTTGAATTCTCGTCCAAAATTTGAATTTCTCCAGCTGCAAGAAAACCACCCACGATCGATGTAACATGAATGTTTTGCGCCAAACATGTGCATTAGGTGTGGGAGGTTGATCCATTGTTTAATTGTCCAGACACAGCACACTGGTACTTTACTACCATATGTAACATTTATCCAAAGTCAAACTCTGCAGGTTATTTTGCAAATGTCTTCACATGCTTTGTGCTATTCAGTTCCACCTGGTACATTCAATGACTTTATTCCTGCTCACTGATATATTCTTATAATGATATTTTGAAATGAAAATGCTGTTTCCCAGCAGATTCTTATGTGATTTCACATTGAAACTGTTAATAAATAGCAGATAACCATTGACTGAAATTCTGTGTTTCTTAGCAGATTAGATGTGAGAATAATCACGTAAAAAACCTGACATTTCAACCAGTCTAAACCTGTCAGACCATTTTATCTTAAAATGTAAGAAACTACAACAACAACAACTTAGATTTATAAAGCACCCTCCATGCTGGACGGCATCTCAGAGCGCTTTAACCAGAAACCAGAACAGGCTTCTTAAGAACTGCAGAAACCAAACGTCTAAATTAAAACTGAAAATAAGAATTTTCCTCAAACAACCTTAAATTTGAAACAAAATGATTTCACAGGCTGAGGCTAGATGAAATTTCAGACCTGTGATCTGTTAAAAAAAAATCTAATTTCCCTCCCTTTCTGTTCATTGCTTAACTTCATTCTCAATTTAAAAGTTAATTTACCACTAAATGGCTATTCAACAAAATTTGATAGGCATAGAAAATGGACTGCATTATATTGCAAATTACTTACATGAACATTTACTACAATGCCCCGCACCAACTTCGCTCCCCGATTACTTCAGTCCTTGCCAGACTTCACTGGCTCCCTGTCCCGGAAAGGATCAATTTCAAGATCCTCCTTCTTGTTTTCAAATCTCTACACTCCTCTGCACCCCTAGCTCTCTGACCTCCTCTCTCCCCAATGCAGCACCCGTTGCCTTCGCTCCTCTGGTTCTGGTCTTCTCCTTGTCCCCCGAATCCTCCGCTTCACCATCGGCGGCCATGCCTTCAGCCACTGTGCCCCGAAGCTCTGGAACTCTCTTCCTCACTCCCATCACCTAGCCCCACCCTCTTCCTAGTTTCATGTCTCAGCTGAAGACCTTTCTTTTCGACCGCGCCTTCGGTCACCTTTTTCCCCCTCCCCTTACCTCTGGCCCAGGATCCTTCATTGTGAAGCGCTCTGAGATGCCGTCCGGCGTGCAGAGCGCTATATAAATTGAAGCTGTTGTTGTTGTAATAACATTTTAAGCAAACTGGAACAAAACATCTCTAAAATATATTATATTGAGTTATTTGCTGACTCTAGCAGTACCTCACTGCATATTCTAGGATCCCCAATAATAATACCAATAATGGCAATAATAATCATACTCCTTTCACTTGATATAGTGCCTTGTCATATCATTGAGAAGTCTCAAATCTACACAAAATATACTGTAAAGTGAATTGACTATTTTGGGGTGCAAAATGCACAAGCTTGCCTCTTATTAACCTGTGCCTAATATTTTCTGGAATTATGTAATCAGGATGTGACCCTCCATGAAGAGACTATGTATCCTATTCCAGGACAGAAATTTTCATGTGTTGGTGTCACGCATGGTTTGGATACTCTTAAGCATGCTTCGAATTCAAGGTCCTTGCCTTCACTTTCAAGGCCCTCCACGATCTTGCCCCCTCCTACCTCTCTGACCTGCTGACCCCTATCAACCAGTCCGCTCCCTCCGTTCGGCAATTACCAGCCTGCTTCATGTCTCCCATCCGACCCACCCTACCATCGACAGCTGGACTTTCAGCTTCTTTGACCCTACAGTTTGGAACTTCATCCCACAATCCCTTTGCCTTGCTCCCTCCCTTGCCATCTTCAAAACCGGTCTCAAGACCCTCCTCTTCGAACAACAAGATGCTGAATTCGTGTCAGCGCCTCCGTACCTCAGGTGCTGGCAGCATCAACATCCAAGACTGCACCCTCCATCTCTCAAAGCCAGTCAGGAACTTGGGTGTCTTGTATGATCTTGAACTGTCCTTCCTCCCCGACATCCGCAGTGTGTCCAGCACTGCCTTCCATCACCTCCGTAACATTGCCAGACTCCATCACTGCCTCACCCCTCAGGCTGCTGAAACCCTTGTGCACACATTCGTCACATCAAGACTCGACTATGGAAACTCCCTACTTGTTGGCTTTCCCAGCTCTTCTCTTCACAAGCTACAGATTATCCAGAACTCTGCAGTTCGTGTCCTCTCCCGTACCAAGCTTGGTACCACATCACTCCCACCCTCGCCCAAATACATTGGATCGAATTCAAAATCCTCGTCCTCATTTTCAAGGCCATTCACGGCCTTACCCCTTCCTATCTCTCCGATCTACTGACTCCCTATGAACCTGTGCCCCCCACCTCCGTTCAGTGGGCTCTGGTCTGCTCAATGTCTCCTGCCTGACTCGCCCTAACATTGGTGGACAGGCTTTCAGCCTATCTGCCCTCACAATCTGAAACCATCCCACAGTCCCTTTGCCTCACTCCCTCCTTCAAGTCCGATCTCAAGACCCTCCTCTTTAATCAAACCTTCTGCCACCCTCCCAATTCTCTCCCTCCCCTCCCAACTCTCTCTCTCTCCCTTCCCCTCTGCCCTGCCACTCCCCCTTGCTCAGGTCCCCACCTGACTGTTCAGCGCCTAGGGATGTCCTCCCACGTGAAGTGCGCTTTACAATGTAATTTTGTTGTTGTTATTGTTATCAACAGATTTATCCTTGTATTGCAAAGCAAAATTATTAACGAATCAGCCTCAGCAAACTATATAACAGAAGCTTTAATTCACATTTAGAGACCCATAAGTAACTGGCTTCACTAAGACCTTGGAAATTTCAAAGCTATTCAGCACCAGATGGAGATGACTGCATGATAATGAAGTTGTGATTAGTGATTTAATCAGTGCTCCTTTTGTAACTGCCTATCATTCTGGCTGTGCCTTGCATTTGGGTTGGAGACTTCCTGTTGGGGAATGGGGCTTTTGAGTGATCAACCTAATCACCTCATTGTTCCACAGAGGAATTAGATTAAGTACAAATTTATCGTTAGTTTTGTTGATCTTGTTGAACACAACAATGAACAATGTTCTTTCATGTAATCTAATAAAACTTTGGTGTTGCCAAACCCCAGCCCCCTTTGTGGTTCAGTGTCAAACCAAGCCACACTTAAATTCTCCGAGACACTTCTGTGTGAAGGGCACTACAGAAATGCAAGTTGTTGATGTTGTTGAATAAATTGAAGAAATCCAGGTGATGATGGGTGGTGAGCCTGGAGGAGATCACAGAAGGAATAACCTACCTGTATTATTTGGATTGTATTAAGGCTTCATGTAATTGGGTTTTATGAATCATTAGCAATAGGAATTGGAAAATCCTTGGGTCTTGTCAGTACACCCTACCTCCACTTTATCCAGCCTTTATAATAATCATAATAATGGTAATAATTCTAACAGTACTTGTATTTGATACAGCCTCAAAGCTCTTTGCAGAATATATTGTAAAGTGGATTGTGTATTTTGTGGTTGAATGTGGCAAGCAATTTTCACACACTAGTGTAGTAGTGTAGTGAGTAGTGTAGTGAGTGACCAAATTTCTTGGAGGGATTATTTCTCCCGGAAAGCAATCCACCAATTGACTAACAACTGGGTTCCCACTTGCTGCCAGGTAAACTGAGGCGGGTGGAATATGGAAACTTGCCAAAGATTCCCCCGACCCAGTAATCGAACCTGGGTTATCTCGCTTGCAAGGCAAATGCACTAACCACTAATCTATGGGACTTTATGAAGCTAACAGCAACAACAACTTTTATTTAAATAGCGCCCTCCACGCCGGACGGCATCTCAGAGCGCTTAAGGCAGAAGAGTGTGTGCTTGGCTGCAATTGCTGCTCTCAACAGGCTATAACTGTGGTGTACAATGGCAAAGTACTCTTCTCAGATAGGGATGCAAGACCAGCCAATGTATCTGCTTAGAAATTCTGGGAGATCAGTAAGAGAGGTTTGATCAGACCACATACCTCCCACTCTGCTTGGAGTTCATGAGTCCAGAGTTCATTTTTTTTTGCTTTTCGACCAGCTGAGGATAGTTCAGTTTTGATTCTACCAGAGAGAAAATACATCACTTACAGCTCTTGACACACGCACTAAGCTGGGCCTGACAATCTGCTCTTCAGAATGCTGCGGTCTTTTCCAGCTGCCCTACATACTAACAGTCAAAATGAACACAAGCTGGAAATTCAGTGTGCAATCCATGCTTCTAAGCCCCAAATCAACTTGATCAGAACAGGTCTGTGAAGAAAGCTGGGAGAGAGCAAGGTGGGCACATGAACAAACAGGTGATGTTACCTGGATAACACATTTTTGCAACAATGGCATATACATTTCCTATCTGTTACTTGCTCTGAATGACAAGTGAAGGACATTGTGCAAAATTCTGGCCAAGCAATCTGCAGGAAGCTGACTTAAGTGAAGGTGAACAGAGAGTTCAGAATTGATTGTTTACATAGAGTGGTGAATATGTAAAATAATTTTGCCCACAAAATATACGGTCAATTCACTTTACAGCATATTCTGTGAATTGCTTTGAGGGATCTAGAAGACTTGATAAGCGCTATATCAAATGCAAGGATTATTATTATTATAACAACCTACCCAGAAAGTTGAGGGTATTAAAATGGTAAAATAAATTGAGATTTATTAGAGTCTATTTACTTATCTATTTTTGCTTCAGATTCAGTCAGATTGACTCTTTATATTTCTAAATACTTCTGGAAGATTATATACCTCCATAAGGTTAAACATAAACTTAAAGAATGGTGATTCACTCTACACTGTAACTCTGGCACTATGGCCTTCTGAAAAGCAACATAAGGTGACAATTTTACTTAATTTGATGACTCTTACTCCTTCTCTGACTGGAAGTGTGAGGAAGAATCACAGCATGGTGCAAAGTTATATTGACACTATCAGTTACTGTGAATCTGTGGTGGGATAAACTCCACAGTAACACTTCACATCAGGGACCCATCAGCTCAAAATCTTGTCTCTCTCTCTCTCTAGCTATAGATTTTGTATTAGGGCAACCAAGTGGTGTGAATAAAAGTACTGCGATATAGTCTTCAATAAATAAATGTGTGTTTTATTCTTTTCCACAGGAGCTGTATTAGTTGGAGTCTATCAGGTTAGTTACAGAAGAAATATTTAGGTATCCATCCACATATGGTAAAATTAATAACTTAATCTGTAATTATAAAACCCCCCAATTAATAGCAGAATTTAGGAACTTGCCATTTTTGCTGACACATGCTAATATTTTGAATATGATTTTGTTCTGTAAACCCAGGATATAGTATGAATTTCTATGATGAGAAATTAAATCAAACTTTAACCAAGGTAGAGCAAATACCCTTTATATCCTTAGCCTGCGTTACTCAAGTAATAACTCAAATTATATAACCATCAGGTAGATTGATAAATTGTCTCCAAATGCATGGTTAGTACACTTCACATTAAAAAATCCTGATTTTGACATGTTTCAATGACATGATAATGTGCAATATCATATTCAAAGATTATTTTATAATGGGATCTAATTAGTAGATTTATTTAACTACCCATTAGCAGAGTCTGTGGGTTGGGTTAACCATGTATAAACACATTATATAAGAGCAACTACTTCATCCTGGAGTCCTTCCAACTTGCTCCCTACATGTCCATTTTCAAAGCCACATCGATGACCTACCTATTTGACTGAGTTGTCAGTCAAATTTCCACTCCACTTTGGCTCCCATCCCACAGCTTGGATACCGAGCTAGGAGTGTGAAGCAATTTGAGACGTTCTCCCAACATGAAAGGCTAAACGTATTGTATTGCGGTCTGTTGTAACTAATATAAATGATTATAGAATCGACCTGCAGTTCTTTTCATTGGTTGCAACTTCATAATTAGGAACACTTGTAGTTCTATCATATATCCACAGGTTTGAATATAGTTAAGCAAACCTACACATTTTGATTGGACTGTTAACCCAAGCCATGAATTAGACTATAGATGTAAGAGATTCAACGCGGGAAAATGTCTGCTTTATGTTTTTAGTCTATAGTCAAATAAGGTAAACCCACAAATGGTAAACTTACTGATCAGTGATCAAGCCTTCATTCATCAAGCCCTTAATCTCTGGTGCTCCTCTATCCTTCCACAATGCCCTCTCCATATCTATCTTTAAATTCCACATTAAAGCCTATCTCTTCAACTGTGCCAGTGTTCACCACTTTTCCCCCTTCTCCCTTGCTCGATGTCCAACCACACCAGTATCAAGCACTCCAAGATGTCCATTGGCCGGTGGGTCTGCAGTCACTTTGCCCCCAATCTCTCGAACTCCATCCCATGGTTCCTCTGCTTCCCCCCTCCCTTGCCTCCTTCAAGACCCATCTCAAGACCCTCCTCTTTGACTGTGCTTTTGATTGCCCTCCTTCCCCCCTGCACTCCACTCTCTCCAATCCTGACTCCCAGCTCATGTCCGAAATACTGACTGCCCAGTAACTTGGGACGTCCTCCCGACATAAAATGCGCTATACAAATGTTCAAATGTTCAATGAAATTAAGTGACCTTAGTGGTGTGAATTATAATGGGATTTTACCCTGATCATCTCCCTGCCAAAACTGGCAAATGAAGGATCACTCCCAAGCTCTGTTTCCAATTTCTTTCATTTCTAACAATTTTGCCTTTGTGATTCTAGTTGGTACACCAACTTTACTAAGGCTCAACCATTATTTGAGTACTTCCCGTATGACGAATAGCACTGCCAGAAGTCAGATACATTGAGATACCTTAAATGTTATGTAAGTTGTAAATTGGCAGCAGATCTGAAAAGTGTGAAGAAACTTCAAGGGCCTAAAGTAATATTCTCCTGCAATAAATAATATGTCAAATGATCATGACGTGAATATATGACAAGAGCCACATTAAACTTGTTTCCACTCTGAATTAGAGAGTTGAACAAAGGCCCCAAAGCTAAATTGTAATATGAAAAAAATCTAATAATCTTCATGTGAAAACATAACGGAACACTGGCTTTCATTTCTCAGCTCAAAATATATGGAGCTGAAGTAATCATGTGAACACTGCAAGATGTTTTAAATAAAATTAAAGTGATAATAGACTAGAATGGATGAACAGTCACATTTCAATCCAAGAAGAATACAAAACCACAAAAACTTACAGCACAAAATAAAGCCATTGGGCTCATTGTGTCTGTATTGACTGTTTGAAAGAGCAATCCTTTGTGGACTAGAAGGATGCATGCTCAATCTTCACAATGAGTTGCACTATGAGCACTTTAGTGTTCCAACATTCAGTGCTGACTCTCTGCTAATTTGTACACATTGGAAACAAACTGAATTCCCAACCATTTCATTCCTGCCTAAATTAATATGGTTGATTGACATTGGTTGCAGACATTACTTAATACAGTAGTAATAATCCTTGCATTGGATATAGCACGTTTCAGGTCTTCTAGACGTCTCAAAATGCTTCTCAGATTATACTGTAAAGTGAATTGACTATATTTATGGGCGAAATACGGCAGCCAATTGTGCACAGCAGTGTCCCACAAACAGTCGTGGATTGAGTGACAAAATTATTATATATTTTTTCTTCAGGGATTATTAACAGGCATATGGAGAAGGAAATTTGCCCAAGGTTTTGCCCTGCTGGGAATCGAATCCAGGTCTCTTGTTTGTGAGCCAAGTGGTTTAACCACTGAACTAAAGGATTCCACGTTGTTACAAGTGATCAAGTTTAAGCTAATTCTAACTATTCTTTTAGAGTGCATTGTAAATTGCATGTTTATACCCGCGGGCCAAAAAGTGTCAGGGGATACATTCTGGGGGGAAGAATGGTAAAACTTTAAACAGAGTGGAAAAGCAAAGCGACTCAGAAGGTAATATACACAACTCTTCATAGGCGGAAGGGCAAGTTGATAAAGCTTTAAATAAAAGCTCAGGCAATCCTCGGTTTGATGAACAGGAAACAGAACATAAAATCAAAAGGGGTAATTCTAAGCCTGAATAAGTCATTAGTTGGCCACAGTTGAAGCATTGTATCCAATTATGGACACTTCACTGTAGGAAGAATATCAAGGTCATAGTGAGATAGTGAGAGTGAGCAGAGAAGATTCATTCCACTGTGAGCTGAGAATTAAGGTAATTATCAAAAGAGGAAAGGCAGAGGTTAGGCAAACAGTTTTTATACAGAGGGTTATTAGAATGTGACTGCTTATTTGAAAGCATATTAGCTCTTAAGAGGAAATTTGATCAATATCTGAAAAAAGGTAATACTAATACTGTAATAACTTTTGCATTTAATATAGGGTGTATCAGATTGGGAGGATATCTCAAATTATTTCACAGGTTTTCACTGTAAAGTGTCCCGACTGTGTATTTTGCAGACAAATATTTGAATGCAGATATAAAATGTTAAGGGGAAAAGATAGGAAAGCTGGTACAGGTACAGTACAGGTACAGTAAACTGTTACAGGCACAATAAGCTGAATGGCCTCTTTCTGTTCTATAAGTTCTTTTGCAAAAAGTATGACCAAGTGCAGTAGCCTATTTTTTGTAGGCAAAGACAGCTGGCATTCAACAGCAAAATCTCACGAACAACCATGAGGTGAATGAATCAGGAGGATTGCTGACCAGGACACAGAAAAACTCCTTTCTGTTTTTAAGCAATTTTTTTAAAAAAAACCTGAATAAACAAATTATTAAAAATTATTAGATTTTACTGTTTCTGTTTAATCTACAGTGGGGGAAATCACCACCACCAACGACAACAAAATTACATTTGTATTGCTTCTTTCATGTCGGAAGGATGTCCCTAGGCGCTCTTGAATACTGAACCAGTCAGTAGGACATAGCAAGTTTAGTATTGTGGCTCTGCATGATTCGAGAAGGGGATGTTGGAAACATTAATTAGAAGATATAAGGGGCAATCCAAATAGTGTCTGGGGTTGTGGTGGATACTAAATTTTATTTGGATACTGTTTTGTGGGACCAGAGTGCTCTTAGCAACAAGGGCCAAAGCGCATTCAGGTCAGTCTTATCATCATAGAATCATAGAATTTTACGGCACAAAAAGGAGGCCATTCGGCCCATGTAGTCTGTGCCGGCTCTTTGAAAAGAGCAACTCAATCCCACTGCCCTGTTCTCTCCCCATAACCTAACAGGCCAGTTCTCCCAAAATAAAAATCTAGTTCTCTCTTAAAAACTGTTATTGAATCGTCCTCCACAACCTTTTCAGGCAATGCATTCCAGATTCGAACAATCCGCTGAGTGAAAAAATTTCTCCTCATCTTCCTTCTGCTTCATTTTGAAACTATTTTAAATCAGTGACCACGAGTTTTTCCTTATTCACCCTGTCGAATCCCCTCATGATTTTATAAACCTCTATTAGGTCTCCTCTCTACCTTCTCTGTTCCAAAGAGAATAAACCTAGCCTATTTAGCCTTTCCCCATAACTGAAGTCCATCAATCCTGGTACATAAGCACATAAGAAATAGGAGCAGGAGGTGGCCATTCGGCCCATCGAGCCTGCCCCGCCATTCAATCATGGCTGATATTCCATTCTAACTCCAACTACCGGCCTTATCCCCATACCCCTTAATCCCTTTATAAATGAGAAATCTATCTAACTCAGTCTTGAATATGTTCAAGGACTGAGCATCGATAGGCCTTGGAGTAAAGAATTCCATACATTCACCACCCTCTGAGTGAAGAAGTTTTTTCTCAAGTCAATGTGAAAGGGCTGACTCCTAACTTTAAGACTGTGACCCCTGGTTTAAGATTCTCCAACCAGGGGAAACAATCTCCCACTATCTACTTTGTCGTGCCCCTTAATAATCTTATAGGTTTCTATAAGATCCCCTCTAATTCTTCTATATTCCAGAGAATATAGGCCCAAATTAATCAACCTATCTAGTAAACCTTTTTTGCACCTTTTCCAATGCCTTAACATCCTTTCTACAGTGTGGTGACCAGAATTGGACACAGTATTCCAGCTGAGGCCTAATTAAAGTTTTATAGAGGTTAGTCAGCACTTCCTGACTTTTGTACTCTATACACCTATATATAAAGCCTAGTATCCTATCTGCCTTCTCACATATAAAGCCTAGGTATCCTAGGCTTTATAGGATAAATAGCCTATTTATTTATAGGCTATTTGTCTTAACAGCTTTGTCTACCTGTCCTGCCACCTTCAAAGAGTCACTAACAAAAATCCCCAGGTCTCTCTGTTCCCTCACACCCTTTAAAATTGTACTATCTAGCCTATATTGCCTCCCCTCATTTCTTTTCCCCAAATGTATCACTTCACACTTCTCTGCATTAAACTTCATCTGCCATGTGTCTGCCCACTTTACCATTTTATCTATATCTTCTTGCAGATGATTACTATCCTCCCCACTATTTACTATTCTCCCTAACTTAGTATCATCTGCAAACTTGGAAACTGTGCTCCCTGCACCCAAGTCCAGATGATGAATCTATATTAAAAAGAGCAGTGGTCCCTCGGGGATGCCACTGCACACTTCCCTCCAATCTGAAAAACAGCTGCTCACCACAACTCTCTGCTTTCTGTCTTGCAGCCAGTTGTGGATCCATGCTGCCTCTGTCTCTTTAACGCCGTGGGCCTATACTTTCCTAATAAGCCTCTCATGCGGAACTTTGTCAAATGCCTTTTGAAAGTTCATGTAAACCACATCAACTGCGCTACCCTTGTCCACCCATTCCGTTACCTCATTGAAAAATTCTATCAGATTTGTATGGCAAGATTTGCCTTTAACAAATCCATGATGGCTGTCCTTTAGTAGCCTATATGTGAAGATCTATTTTGTCCCTGATTATAGACTTATAGTCTTATGGACTTATAGACTTACCTATCTCTAACGACAGCAATGTCCCAATGTAGTTTAAGATTGTGGATATAAAACATGTGTCTAAACAGTTCTCCTTCATGGTTGCAAACTCCGGAGCATGCAATGGAGAGAATTCCGCCAGCCCATTTGGGAAGTCAAGCACTGAGGTGGAATTGTGATACACAGGGGAAGTGGCTGCAGGGAGTGAGGACTCCAGCCAATACTGACCAGTTGCCCTGAAGGCAGAGTTAGTTTCACAGTGAGCATGTCTATTTACCCAACCTTTGATTAAATGGGAGGTCACAGTTCTAATGGTGGTGAGTAATCATAATAATAATCATGGTAACAATCCTTGTGTTTGGTGGAGCACCTTTCACTTTGTCTGTGGAAGGAGTAGGTTTATGCGTCAAATAACTTTTTCCATCCCATCCTTTCAATAAAAAGATATGGATGAAGAAGGCTTTTCAATCCCCCTTCCTTAATACCAATCCTATTATTTTACTATCTCAGCATCAAGTGATTTCATAAATGAGTCAAATTATCCTGACCTCAACCACCCTTCCTAGTAATCTGTTCCAGCAGTAAATTGCCCTCCATGTGAAGAAATCCTATACTTCCTGGTGCCAATCTAAAGTTAGCAATCACAAGCCTGAACCAGTGACCTCTTGTATGGCTTCCTTGGTATATCTGAAAATAAATATGCAAATATACTTTATCTATTTACTCTATTCCATTTAGTATCTTATCTATTGTTATAAGATCTTCTTTGGGTCATTGAGTGTCAGCTTGGCACATTTGGTAGCACTCTGAGTCAGAAGATTGCAATTTGGCTGCTGCGTTTCGCCTACAAATATACAGTCAATTTTTCTACTCTCCTTCATCCTACCCCGACCCCCTACCCCACTGCTCTTGTCCCTAACTGACAGTACAGCGCCTTGGTACGTCCTCTCGACGTGAAAGGCGCCATATAAATGTAAGTTTTGGTTGATTGATTGATTGAAACCCCACATTAGAACTGTGACCTCATCATCTATGCTGACATTCCAATGTAATGTAGGAACAACGCAACTTTGTTGGTGAAGCCAACCTTCAGATGAAGCATTAGTCCTAGGTCGTGTCTGTTCAGGTGGAAGTTAAGTTACCCATGACATTATTTCAATACACAAGGGAATTTCTTCCAATTTCCTGAACAACAATCACAGCAATAAAATTGATTGTTCATTTTGTGGCTGTTTTTGGAACATTGCTGCATGCATCGCAGCTGTTATGTTTGCCTACAAAATACAGGCAGTGAACTCTGCCATAAATCCTGTGAAACACTGAGATATCATCTCAACTTGAAAGGCACTATAACTAATGTAAGGATTTAAAAAAATATTATCTCATTACAATACTAAAGAAACTCTATCTTGTCCAGTTGTTCCTCATAGATCTTGTCTTTCAAGCTGGCCTTCTTACTTTCTTCTACCCTGGCTCTGAGGTCTGGTTAACTCTCATATCGGCTAACATGTTGTTTCTGAGGATCTTGTGGAGTCCTGTAGCTCAGTAGTTTTAGCACTCTGCTTACAAGCATGAGACCTGTGTTTAAAATCATGGCAGGGTGAAAACTTGGGCAAGTTTCCTCACTCCACATGCCTAATAATAATCGTCCCCAAAAAACCTATAATAAATTGGTCATTTCAATCCACGACTGTTTTTGGGACACTGCTGTGTGCAATTGGCTGCTGCATTTCGCCCACAAATACATAGTCAATTCACTTTACAGTATATTCTGTGAAGGGCTTTGAGACATCTAGAAGATGCGAAAAGTGCTGTATCAAATGCACAGATTATTATTATCTTAATTCAACTGATTTGGCAATGTAGTTCAAAAACCTGTTCTAACATCGTATTTTCTCACATCAATGTTTGTGATATTTTACTATGATTTACATACTAAAGGTTTTGTAAGATTAACATAGTATTGGCTTCAACTGATTTGGGATCTGGCACGGAAAAGATCTTCTACAGCATGGAACTCTAGATCAGTGGCATCCTCAACCCACAGGAGAACTGGATGCTGGCACCACAATTTTCATAGAGAATCTGACAGCTGAATAGAAATGGCCCAGAGCAGAGAAGAGGAGGGTCATTGGCCATAGACCAATTTGATGAACAGATTGAGAAGAGAACTAATCTTCTCAACCCACTGTGCTGCATTAAGTTGCATAATACACTACCCTCTGGCTTACTGGACTCAGGGTATTCAGAATTTGTGCCTGGATAGACCGGGTCTGAAACAAATAATGTGTTTTAAATTTACGCAGTCCCACATGTCGTAGACTCCCAACTGGCCACTCTCCTATCACAGGCACCCACCTCATTATCTTTGCTGGCCTTCATAAAGCTCAGGAATATCGAGGTTGACCCAGTTTGAGGCCTATGAGAAGATGACAGCTTATTCGTTCTCTTCTGATCGCAAGATTTAAACAATTACAATGCTGGTACTCATATTGTAATTACACTTATACAGAAATTCTAACTCGGTGAACTGATTCTCCACCTTTTGTTCCAACCATCTGGGGATGAATTGTATATTTAAACAAAAGCATATTGGTTTGCACCTGGGTGTTACTAATCCCGACCATTGCAGAGACAATGAAATTACCTCACTAAGATGGAATATAACCTTTTCCAGGAGGTTCTGGGATCAACTTTAGTGATTTCAAACAATGAGTATATGTTTCATGTGGCTGACATTATCAGGCAGAAATATATAAAGCTAATAGCAGCTGGACTACATTGTCAAATCGGTTGAGTTCAGATTGCCAGAAGCCATGCAGAAGCTTTGATCAGCATGCTCCTGGAATAATACATACAGTTCAGGTCATAGTGACATAGATGGACTGATCAGGCCTTAGAGGTAATACAGAGAGCAACACAACTGATCTCAACGATAGTGCATTCATTTATGAAGAATGATTACATAAGCTAGGAAAGCTAGCAATCATTTTCCTTGAAAAGAGAAACATCACTGATACAGAGGTAAATAGGTTTGAGAAACAAACCACAAATTTCTGACTAATCATGGGTATAGCTATTGCTTACATACACTTACATAGTACAAGTAAGTGTACTTCACATGTATGTTTCTTCAAGTAACAAATATCTACTCAGCAAACATTTACCACCATTCAGTGTGAAACTTTGCAGTCTTCCTTCTTTTATCTTTTAATTGAGATGTGGCAGATCCACCTATCCTCTCCATCCAGCACATAGTTGGCTATCCAAGTTTGCCCTTTGCCATGAGATGCTCTGTTAGAGCTGCTCATTTTTGGCCAGGCTTGTTTTCTTCATTGGCTTGGAGCGGTTATTTCAATTGGTGGAGCCGACAGCTCCTCTCCGTACAATATCACTTTTCCATGGTGCTAAAATCTGTTTTTTTCGCTCATGTTACACTCATGTTATTTAGTAAATAACCAATCAGCAAAACCAAGAAAATAAAGCACACACAATAATCAAAAGAAAATTCACACATGCTGCTTTTTATTCTCCCAATTTACCAACAAGTAGGGAGATTCTCCCATGTTACCAATGAGTATTGAGATCACATGCCCAGCAAAGGTGTTTATTGCTTATTACATATTTAATGATCAAAAATGCATTTTCTCCACATCTAGATTCTGAATTCACCATATGTGGTTAGTGGCTAATATATTGGACAACTCTGCCTAATCTGACAGAACCTCTACCTCTTACAATATAACCCGTACAATATAACCCGTGTGAAGATCGAACTGACCAATAAAAGGCATTCTCTCCGTTTATAAGTGCAACATAGACTTTACACACTAGTGGCATATATCTGCTCATCAATATTAGTTTCCCCTCAGCTAAGGGTTGTATGTGTAGCTTCTGGCAATCCTTTAGTACATTACTTGCCAGTGAGGAGACAATTAGAAAAATAATTGGACACAATAAATTTTTTGAAACATCAATTGTTTCTAGGCAGGTAATAATAATACTTGCAAACAAAAGCAGAAGTTGCTGGGGAAACCCAGCAGGTCAGGCAGCATCCATGGAGAAAGGAAAAGGAGTCAATGTTTTGGGTCTACAACCCTTCGTCAGAACTCAGCATCTTAGATTCCCAGCATCTGTAGTATTTTGTGTTTTGTATAATAATCCTTGCATTTGATACAACATCTTTGGACATCACCAAGGCGTCTTCATTCAGTTCATAGGATTTACTGTAAAGTAAAGTAACTGTGCAACTGTAGATAAAAGTGATAGCCTACCAACTCCCTCCCCACCCATGCCTTCTTCATCTCCCTCTCCTCCTAATATTGGCACCCATGCTACACTCCTTTGACCTCCATCAATCCCACAGCCCTTTTCCCCACCAACACCTATGAAACCCACCACTTGTTGTCTCAACCTCCCACTACTCACCCAGTGTCTGGTCACTCAACTCTGCCTCCTCTGCCCTTCTGGCTGACATAATCAACAGGCTCCTCAGGATGTGTCCCACTCACCCTGAAAACCACTGTTATCACTCCACAAAAAACTACCCTTGTCCCCTCTGCTCCACCATTCATGGCTGTGCCTTCAGCCAATTTTCCCCAAAGCTCTAGAACTCTCCCTCAATCCCTCTGCCTTGTTCGCTCCTTCCGCACTTTCAAATCCCCCCAAAAGAAATTCCTTTTTGATCATGCTTACAATCACCTACTCTCTCCTTCTCTCCCTGCTCATTGTCAGCCACTGTGAAGTACGCTGGGACGCTATTCCAAGTGAAGGGTGCTATATAAATGCAAGTTTTTGTTTGCATTTGGCTGGCGTTTGCTGAAAATACATGTGCTTTACAACCTGAGCTTGATTATACATCAGCAAAGTAAAAAAGAAAAATCTTTTGTAACCTATTCTTGATTATTGAGCAATCATTTGAAGCCTTTTTGACTAAATTTTCATTCCTGAAGGACAAGCACTTCACTGAAACCTTGCCAAAGTGGCGGTTATTTGTGAATAAGCCATGACTGTAGCTCAGTGGTTAAAGCACTCGCCTTGTAAGCGAGAGACCTGGGTTTGATTCTTGGCAGGTCAGTGCGAAACCTTGGAAAGTTTCCTTACTCCACATGCCTGATAATAATCCCTCAAAAAAAAATTGGTCATTTCAAACCACGACTGTTTGTGCTGTGCGCAATTGGCTGCCAGATTTCGTCCACAAAATATACAGTCAATTCACTTTACAGTATATTCTGTGATGCGCTTTGAAATGTCCAGAAGATGTGAAAAGTGCTATATAAATTGCAAGGATTATTATGACCCTGAGTGTTCAGAGGCTAATCGACAACAGGTGCATCACAACTAAACAGTCCTGTCCTCACCTGATGTCCACACACCTCTCTCCGGCTTACAGTCTCGGAAAATACATGTGTGAGTATCAGATGGAGTTTGCGCTTGCTGCGATGTGTTCTCAATGTTGCACAGCCTGCTGTCAGTCACCGCCTGGATCACTCATGAATAATGGCCAATGGGCAAAGTATTGGAGGGCACTTGGTGCCTGTGGAACTGTACCCAGCATGGATTAGTACAATAAATCAGATCAGTTCAGGCAGCTTAAATATTCCTACAAGAACTCTTGTTTCGGGGTAAACGGTCCCAGTACAGAAAACATTACGCTATAGGCACTAAAATGAAACATAATAATAGCAGTAACCTCTCAGCTCAGATTTGCCATGTATTGCTAGACTTCTTCAGTAAACCATGGGAAGAAATGAAGAAGGAAACCAAACAAGAACGTGACAAAAATAGGACACAGACACTGACAGGATGTATAAATAGCTTCCCAATTCAATACATAGGGCACTGGAAAAATCACATACTGGCAGAATTACTAACATCAGTGAGGAAATTAGATATCTGGCATAGAATTGTTCAGGCTTGGCAGAAAACCCTAAATTAAACTAAGCTTTATAAAAATATATATATCTGATGGCGAATTAAATATTTAGCCTCCCTTTGGGTGAAATGCGGGTTAAGGTATAGCTGGAGACAAAAAAGTTGAATTTGCTTCAGAGCTACAATGAAATACATAATCCATATAAACTTCAGGCATGTCCTGATCTCCAAATATAGTAGAAGCCCGTTTATCCAGCACCCATGCAACCTGGCCAATGCCGGTTAAAGCACCTGTCGGATATTCGGGCGGCCCGCGGCCGAAAACCCACTACAAAATAATTTAAGTTATTTTAACACACACCATACACACCAGACTAGGTAATAGCAGATAGTGGCAGAGTATTGTGTTGGTGCTTGTTGTTGGGGCTGCTCTCTTGCGCTTTCTCACCTTTGCTGGTTAGGGTTTGCAGTCCAACGATTCTTTTTTGAATGGGAGGCCCCAGGCGGGTGAAAAAAATAGCAGCATGATTTTAAAGTCATGCAACCTTACTAGCTGCGAGCCGAAGCCCTAGACTCTACTAGTGGCAAATAAAATACCGCACCAGTGCCGACAATGTGGGTTATCGGCTAGCGTTATCGGCTTGCCACTAATATGACTTTGAAGTTAATACGCTCTGTTTTTCACCCGCTTGGCATGCTCCATTTTGGGAGGCGTCACTGGACTGTAAACCTCATCTGCAGCATCATGGCTTCAAGCGCAGCACCTATCAGCAGGGGTGGGGGGGCGCAGGAGAATGGTTTTGACTGTGAGTGTCAATGCAATATTCTGTTATTATGTTATTATTTATGCAGTTACAAATACTCCACTGCTATTGTTCTGGATAAGTTCCGGTTTATCAAATGGGGACTTTTTTTGGGGCGTGCCGGTCATACGGAAGTGCCGGTGCATCGAGTCACGGATAAACGGGCTTCTACTGTAGTAGGTGGTCCTGTTCAATGACAAAGCATGTGGAAAATACTCTAAACTGGAAAAATGCTAGTTTATAACGTTGGGTTGAAGTTTGCAATGTTTATAAGCCAATCTGAAAAACCCCAAGCTTTACTGCTTTTTGTGGACCGTAAGATTGCCTGTGAAACATTTTAAGGGCAGCAATGTTTCTTTCAATGCCTGTGATTACATGCTGATAAGACGTCATTGCACATACATGTACTGTACTATTAGCCTATGCAATCTGGTGGCAATGTGATGAAATATTTTACATATCGATATTTAAATGTACTTTGGCTTTACCATATTGAATTTTTACTTTAAAATAGAGTAAGAATGGTTATAGGACATATACTAATATATATTATTATTAAAAATACTGTAATATATTATTATTAAAAATAATTATCCTTACATTTGACATAGTGTCTTTTACATTGGGGATCCTTCCACATCACTGTAGACAAAAGCAACAGTTAATTTATGTCCCACAAAAACCATGAAGTGAATGACCAATTTTATTTGGGAGATTGATTTGCTAGGACATTGGGATAAACTCATGTCTTTTCAAATAGTGTGCAATCTTTAATATCTACGTGGATAGACAAACAGGTCCTTGAATTAATGTCTTGCCTAAAGGACGGTGCCTCTGATGATGCAACCCCCACCCCATCCGCTGCACAGAAAACATAGCTTATAGACCTTGAGTTGAAAGTCCCAACATGGGGCTGTATATTGTAGTTTATTTGATTGACCTTATATCAGCAGTGTTCTATATCAACCAGTGCAGATACCGGGCTAGCAGCTATAGTTGAAACATTTGGGTTAAGTTAATAATGTTTCATAATGTGTTTCATATGATAGAATCTATACTAATTTTATCTCATTGTTTAGTTTCAGACAAGCTGCCAGCCATGATTTATGCTACTGCAGAGAATAGATGTGATCAAATTGTTCTGCACTAAATAAAGCACAGTGTGAGATCAACTTTGTAACTATTGTTTTCATGCTTTTAAAATCAAGTGATTATATGCGTTGATGATTCATGCAGCCAAATTGCTATAGCACAAGGTATTTGATGAGTATTAACTGACTAAGTTCTTACATTTCTTCACTCATCGAATTTTAATGTATTTCTTCTTAATGCATTGAATATTTCCTGCTAGCCCGTATTAATTGATTCCTGAGATAATTAGCAAATTGCTCCTTGCTTTCCAGCTGAGTCTCAGTGGTGTCTCATATCATAGAATCATAGATGTTACAGCAAAGGAGGAAACCATTCAGTTGATTGAGCCTATGGATGGGGCTACTACTCAAACGCTTATCCAATTCCTTATTCAATGTTGTTATGATACGGTGACAATTATGACTTTCGATGTGCTAAGATTCACCCGTGATAACTATCACATCATCCAAAATGTTACCCAATCAATATGTGCAGCCTGACTCCATCACAAATAATTTGTCAATTAAAAGATGATTTTCTAGTACACCTCTGCATGCAGCACTCTCACTTCCAATGACATGATGTGATTTACAAAGTTCTACATTATTTAGAGATGATCTCATTCTCATTGGTTTGTTAAATATTATGTGAATAGAAAATGGAGGGAAAATGTTTTCACTGAGGTTAGCAAGCAACCAGCAAAACTAGTAGGCTTAAGGCGGACAGTCAGTGTTCTAACATTAGAATATAAACATAACATAAAACAGCCATGAAACCATATATTTGGTGTGCTATTTGGAAGCTTTCAGAATTAATTTCTTCTGCTCTAAATGTAATAAGGAAGTACAATAATGTGAGCAGACATCATGTGGATGTCTGCCTTGATAGTACAGAGCAGCAAGGTCTTTTGAGGCTATAGAGCCTTCATAGAGCATCATGTTAGTCTTTGTAGTGAGTATAAACCTTTCTTTGGGAAGAGATGTTATGCAGAATGCTAAAGGCATTCATTACCTTGTTGCTGAAATAGAAAAGGAGAATCTTTCTGTGTATGCTTACAGTATAGGTTTGCTCAGGACCTGGCCAGATTTATCTCTGATTGTGGCAGACATTCCCCCAACTGCCGCTCTGTGAAAGAGACCATATCTTGAGGCATTTAACCTGATGCATGTGAGAGCGCACATTATTCTCTGTGAATGGACTGTTTCCTGGAGCGTGACCAGTGATATAACACTACTGGGTTCTGCAACATAATCAAAGCTATGTCAAATATGCCCAAGTTGGAGGTCAAACATAGTATCCTTTGCATTTGTGGGTGTGGGGGGTGGGGAGGGGTGAGTACTGGGAGGGAACAATTTCACACAGGCTTTTTAACATTTGGAAATCCATTGAGTCTTCATTTTGAAGTCGTAGGACAACCTTTATTAAAATCAGATTCAACATTGACACTGAATTTAACAGATTTACACATACTAAAAAGTTGAGATTCTTTCCATCTTCCCCCCCCATCCAGTCAATTTGCTTTATGGTACATTCTGTGAAGCACGTTGAAATGTCTACATGCCCTCTCTTGGCGACATCACCCGCAGACATGGGGTCAACTTCCGTGGTCAACTTCCACAAGTACATGGGTGACACCCTCAATTCCAGGACCGCTGTTGTCCTGACAGAATGTCTGTCAGAAATCAAGTCCTGGATGAGAACTAACTTTCTCCAGTTGAATGTCATCAAGACTGAGGCCCTCCTGATTCGCTCCCATCAGCACCTTTACATCTCAGATGCTGACAGCATCATAGTACAAGGATGCACACTCTATCTCACTAAGCCAGTCCACCACCTTGGTGACTTGGTCAACCCTCAACTATCCTTTCTACTGAACATCCATGCCATGACCTGCTCTGCCTTCCTCAATCTCTGCAACATTGCTTGGCTCTGCCACTATCACACAGTGCAGGTTGCCGAAACCCCCATACATTCATTCATAACTTCCAGGTGTGACTATGCAAACTCCCTGCTGGCCAGCCAACCAACTCCTCCCTCTACAGATTCAGAACATCCAGATCTCTGCATCCCGTGTCCTCTTCCACACTAGGTTCCATGAACACATAACCCCCACCTTCGCCCAACCCCTTGGCTTCCCATCACACAGAGGATACAGTTCAAGATCCTGGTCCTCACCTTCAAATCGCTCCATGGTCTTGCTCCTCACTACCTCTGTGACCTCCTAACACCTCCTAACGCTTGGTGTGCTGCAGTCTGCTTCACGTCCCCCACCTCGCCTGCCCCACCATTGGCTGATCAGGCTTTCATCCAATCTGAACACTGTCTTGCAGTCCATCAGCCTTGCCCCTTCACTTACCTCCTTCAAGATTCAACTCAAGACCCTTCTCTTTGACCATGCTTTTGATCAACCTTGCTGCCCTCCTCCCTTCCACCCTCCCCAATCCCTATACCAGCTTGGGTCCAGAATACTATCTGTCCAGCGCCTTGGGACATCCTCCCAACATGAAAGGTGCAAGCAAATGTAATGTTGTTGTTGTCTACTATTGTTACCTTCTCGATCCCACTTGTGTTTCAAGGTAAATTGCCACTTTGGTTTTGGAAGACTTGGAAGACTTGTTTTCTTGTACATAATAACTGCCTAGGCAATCCAGTTGCAAAACTACATTTGGTCTTATTTTGAAAGGGAAGCCAAGTTAGGAATAAAACACAAAAGCTTGAAATTCCACCATGTCTTAGCTTGTAAGGCTATTTTGTCTGGAAACGGAATTTCATGCAGGCATTGTGAAAAAAAATCTTCAATTTGGTCTTAATTTGGAAGCCAATTTCCACTTAAGGATTTTTGATTATTCAGAGTGAAATTAAATTTTAAGACAAAATGGTATCTCAGGCTAAGAGTAAGTAGAATGTCATGCCTAAAGGGGATAAATTTGACCAATGCTCTCCATGTAGCAAATTAATTGAAAGTTGGTTAAGTGCCTTTATTCCCCTTCTTAGTGAGCATTTTTCTGCTTCTACCCTTCAATTCCTTCAGCACCTACATATTGCTTGTTCCTAGCCATCTCCTGCCCAACATTTGTGGCAGACTTATGAGTTGCCATGCTGCTGATCTAATGATCACTCTCCCGTAAACACTTGCACCTTTGCTCCCTACTTTCAAAACTTTTAAGAAAAAATATATATTTTGATCATATATTTGGTCAATATTCTCAAATGCCCTCTTCTTCCTACCCTGCTCATCGATCTACATTATCTTTGTACAGAGTCTCGAAATGTTGTCCTACATGAAAGTTGTTACATAAGTGCAAATTGTTGTGGTTCAAAATATTTGGATCAGGAATAATGTACATTTTCTCTCCCATCTCAAATGCGGCAATTGCTTGTCCTTTCTCTTATATATTAGGCAACTTGTCCATGCATAAAAGCGGAGAAATTCAGTTTAAGTGCCCAGTAAATTCCCTGCATAACTGTTTGTTTGATCAACGTTGTATTTAAAGGGACCATCCACAGTGTATCTATAAATATTGTTTATTCTTCAATGTTTATGGTCTGTCTCTCTCTATCTTTCAGTACACATTGGTTGGATTAGAGACATGATTGATAAATAGCTGCTGTCCTTCCCTCTTTCTGGAAATAAACAGCTCACTTAAAAGTCAGAGGAATATTGCCTTATATTGTGTGGAGTCTGTCGGCATTCACTCCTGTCATTGGCAAATAGTTGAGTGGTTAGAATGTAGGTGGCTTTCAATGGCCTTTGCATACTATTTAAATGGTAACATTATTTCTTCTAGCAGCTGGAATATGAGGCTGATAATCAGGCAACTTAGTCTTCAACACGCTCGTTTTTGAGCAATGAGAGGAAGAAACATGGGAATTAGATTGTAGCACATACAGTCTGTGGATAAATTGCATGCTCTTCAGTAAGAACTGACAAATATATCCATAATTGGAATATTACAAAAATTTGGAATGAAATTATTATTGTTAATACTATGTATTGTGTGGTATAATGGGAGACCTTAACCTAACTAAACTCCTATTTATTCTCAATATCTTCCAGTTCATTGACTCCCACCCAGAATAAAAATGCCAAAAACCAATAACAACTTACATTTATATTGCATCCTTACATAGAATAACGTCTCAGAGTGCATGACAATGATGAAATCATTCATTGTAACTTTACTGCAGGAAAACCATACAGACAACTTAAGGGCTAATAAATAACTAAAGTATAGGAATGAGCTTGGTATCATCGTTAAACTTTCTAATTTCCTAGTTTTTAACATATAAATGTTAATTTCTGTACTATTTCAATCTATCATCTTCTGTCTGATCTCTCCTTCTTTAGAGGTAAAAACATTTTCTAAATCAGAGCAGGTTCCCTGAAGCAATGTATTTTCCGATCACAAACCAGAGATGAGGCTAAATGGATTCACAGAGGAGCTACACAGCTACAAACTCTAGGACAGAATGTACACAATACATTCTGTCCCTCTCAAATATCAATATTGTTTGTAGGTACAGTCTTTGATCGGCTGGTATAATACTTTTCTTTCACTACAACCAGAATAATAACTACACATTCCAGGACAAACGTGCCATGCAATGCTAAAAACAATTCTACGTTATAACCGTAGGGAAAGGGATTTATAAAGGAATTTTTATTTTCAGATGCTCATTCCTTTAAAGAAAAAGCAGATTTTTATGTAGAGTAATGCATTTAGAATGGGTCAGATGTACACATGCAATGCCAGAGGCATAAAGAAATGAACCAATAAAACCTGTTCCGATTCACTGCTCTTTATTCAGCAATTACAATGCATTACTAGAGTTATAATTGTGTTGCTCAAAGCATTGTACTGACGACAGAGCTATTTTAAGTGTAAAAAATGTGCAAATGTTTTGAAATTTTATAAATAATAATAATAATCCATGAAATTTTATATAGCGCTTTTCACGTCTTTTAGACGTTTCAAAGCACTTCTCAGAATACAACAACAAAATTGCACTTATATAGTGCCTTTCATGTCGGGAGGATGTCCCAAAGCGCTGAACAGTCAGGTCTAGACCCGAGCGGGGTGGGGGGAGGGTCGGGGTGGGGGGAAGGGGAAGAAGAGTGGGAGACGGGGAAGAGTTGGTGGGGCAGCCAAAGGTGCGGTCAAAGAGGAAGGTCTTGAGACCGGCCTTGAAGGAGGAAAGGGAGGAAGCAAGGCGGAGGGGCTGCAGGATGGAGTTCCACAGTGTGGGAGCAGAATATGCTGTAAAGTTAATTGACTGTATATTTGTAGGCGAAACATGGCAGCCAATTGCGCACAACAGTGTCGCACAAACAATTGTGGATTGTAATGACCAGTTTTTATTATTGTGGTTTTTTCTGGAGGGAATATTATTAGCCGTGTGGAGTAAGGAAACTTGCCCAAGGTTTTGCCCTGACCTGCCTGGATTCGAACACAGTTCTCACACTTGTTAGGCATGTGCTCTAATCATAGAGCTGCAGGACTCCACAAAGGAGTAAGTAAGGTGTTTTTGTTATCCAATCCAACCCCATTTTAACTCAAAATTCTATTTTCATTCATTAATTCTAAAATGGATTCATCTTTTTAACTCATTCAATTCATACATTCCTTGAGATGATAGAATCATAGAAATTTACAACACAGAAGCCACTTAGCCCATTGGCTCTCAGAGCAGGCTGACCATTCAGTCCCGCTGCCTTGCCCTATTCCCATACACCTTCAAGCCTTTATTCTTCATGTACTTGTCTGCTTCCCATTTGAAACTTTCAATACACTCTGTCTCTACTATCTTCTTTGGCAGGGAATTCCACATCCCAGTCTAGCCTAGATGATTTTTCTAAGATAGAGAATCACATATTAGCAGTAACTGTGAATATATGTTGTTTACTAAACAAAACTATTATTAAAATAAAGCTTTGGATACCTTCTTTTGGCAAAGAGTGCAAACAAACAAACTTGTATAGTGCCTTTCACGTCAGGAAGGCACTGGACAGTCCCAAGGTGCTGGATAGTCACTGCTTCAGTAATAAATAATAATTAATCCTTACAGGAACAATGGACATACTAAAAAGTAGATTACTTTGCAAGAGCAATGCTGAAATAATATTTTCCACAACATCTCCATTCCAAACTGTCTGGGCTGCCAAGATTACTGCAGACAATACCAAGATTACTGCAGAGAATGCCTCCAACTTCAAATAGTTTGAGCAAAACAAATTTAAACTCAAGATTTATCAGCCCATCAACACACGTTTGTGATAGTCTAACATCTGTGCTTGGTTTGAAAATACAATCAATTTACAAGATGCTCTTTAACCAACTATCCAAAAAGGAAACATAATCAAGGTGTGAAAGGACATTACATAATAATCATTGAGATATCTCAAAGCACTTCAAGGTCCGTGCTGGTATTTATACTCCACATGAGTTTTCATTCGTTCCTTCCTCCCTCCCATACTCTTCTACTCCCATCTTCCTCATATGAAGGTCTAGCTTCCTCTTGATTGCATCTACACTATCTGATTTAACCACCACTCAGACAACGAGTTCCACAATCTCACTCTAAATGAAGCAGCTCCTCCTACATTCTCTTTTAGATCTCCAAGTCACTGTCTTATATCTATGTCCTCTGGTTGTGGAAACAGCCTTATTATGTTAACCGTGTAAAACCATTCTATAATTTAAATACATATTAGGCCCCCTTAAATGTCTGTTTTCTAGCAAAAGAAAGGCCTAGCCTATCCGGTTTATCCCGGTAACTGTAACCTATGACACTCGTATCATCCTCAAAAAGTATGTTGTACTATTTCAAACCCTGGTGCAATGGTTTTATACTGTGGAGACTAGAACTGGCCATAATACTCCAAGTGTGGTTCATAATAATTAATCCTTGCATTTCATATAGCACCCTCTCACATCTTTGATATGTCTCAAAGCACTTCACGGAATATACTTGAAAGTGAATTGACTGTATATTTTGTGAGTTGTTAACCAACATTTTCTATAAATTCAACATGAACTCCTCATTTTTATGTTCTGTTTCTCTGGGTATAACACCCAAGACCCCATTGGCCTTTTTTTTAGTAACGTGATCTACTTGTTTACTTTCAGAGATTTGTGGATCTGAAACCCCAGATTTCTTTGCTCCTTCATCAGAGGTCCTCCATCAAATCCGGCCTCACGGTCCACCGGCATATCTGGCAGGACCTCACATCCTCCTACTGCTCCACCCTATCCTCCGCCAAATTGTCCATCTACTCCAAGATAATCCTGGAAGCGAAGAACTAACCCCCGGCTTCTCTTCTCCACCACCAATCATCTCCTCCGTTCACCCTGCCTCTCCTCGCAGATCCTCTCCTCCAACTCCTGCTGCGAGGAGATGCTGGATTTCCTTGTGACCAAAATTGAGGGAATCCGCTCTGCGGTCATTGTCACCCCAACGTTCACCCCCTCCCCACCTCCCTCCCACACCCCGTCTCCTACCTACCCCTCCTTTCACAAGTTCGACCCCGTCTCCCCTTCCTCCATCAATGAGACCTCCTAAATGAAGCTCACCATCTGCTCCCTGGAACCCATCCTCACCCCTCTCCTCACCACCCAGCTCCACCTTCTAGACCCTCTAATTACTGACACTATCAACCTGTCTCGCTCATCCGGGACTGTTCCCACTACCTTCAAAACCGCTACCATCACCCCCATCCTAAAAAAGCCTTCCCTCGATGTGTCGCAGCTATCTAGCTACTGGCCCATCTCCAACCTCCTCTTCCTTTCCAAGGTCCTTGAAAGAGTGGTTGCCTCCCAGCTCCACTCTTTCCTCATACAACACTCACTCCTCGAACCCCTCCAATCGGGTTTCCATGGCTCCCACAGCACGGAAACTGCCCTGGTCAAGGTCACAAATGACATCCTGACCATCTGTGACCAGGGTTCCCTTTGCCTCCTCGTCATCCTCGAGCTATCCGCTGCCTTCGATACCGTGGACCACGGTATCCTCCTCCACTGCCTCTCCTCCCTCGTCAACCTGCAAGGATCTGTCCTCGAATGGTTCCGATCCTATCTCTCCCACCGCCTTCACTTCATCTCTTCCAACGGCTTCTCCTCCAGCCCCCGCACAGTCACATGTGGCGTTCCCCAAGGCTCCGACCTTGGCTCCCTGCTCTTCACCCTCTATACTCTCCCCCTGAGCGACATCATCCGTAGACATGGGGTAAATTTCCACATGTACGCGGATTACATCTAACTCTACTTATCCACATCAACCATCGATTGCACGACCACTGGCGTTCTGACTGCATGTCTGTCCGACATCGAGTCCTGGTCAAGGGCAAATTTCCTACAACTCAACATCAACAAGACGGAAGCCCTCCTGATTGGCTCATGTCAGCACCTCCGCACTTCAAGCACTGACAACATCAGCATTCAAAGCTGCTCTCTCCACTTCTCGAAGCCAATCAGGAATCTGGGCGTTTTGTTCGATCCCGAGCTATCCTTCCTCCCCCACATCCACTCCGTGACCGGTACAGCCTTCCATCACCTCCGCAATATTGCCAGACTCTGCCACTACCTCACCCCCCACACCGCCGAAACCCTCGTCCATGCCTTTATCACTTCCAGGCTCGACTACGGGAACTCTCTCCTCATCGGCCTCCCCAGCTCCTCCCTTCACAGGCTGCAGATCATTCAGAACTCTGCAGCTCGTATACTCTCCCGTACCAGGCTTCACGGAGCGACTCAGACTCAGGCCTGCTCCGCGTCCGCTGGCCTAACTGCTCAACCATCGGCGGCCGGGCTTTCAGCCTCTCTGCTTCCACACTGTGGAACTCCATCCCGCAGCCCCTCCACCTTGCTTCCTCCCTTTCCTCCTTCAAAGCCAGTCTCAAGACCCTCCTCTTCGACCACGCCTTCGGCTGCCCCACTAACTTTTCCCCCACTCCCACTCTCTTTCCCCTTCCCCCTACCTCGACCCTCCCCCACCACACACCCCTCCCTGCTCAGGTCCCAACCAGACTGTTCAGCGCTTTGGGACGTCCTCCTGATATGAAAGGCGCTATATAAGTGCAATTTGGTTGTTGATTTTGTTGTTGTAGTTTCCTACCAACGGGACTATAGTTGGCTTCTTTATTATTCCTTCCAATTAGCATTACTTTCCATTAAACTTCATTTGCACAGTGGATTCTGTTGGAACTAAACTTAGAAAGATATAAAGAGTGCAATTTTAGACCTGCAAAAAATAATTAATTTTTCTCTCTACATTTGACAATTTTTGTTTTATTTGTGACATGTGATAAGTAATAATTTATTCTGTCTATTACCAAAGCGATAACTGTGAGCGGCCGATCCTTTGAAATGGAAGTAAAGGTTTTTCGTGCAGTTTGATTAACAACCCTTCCACAGCCATTCATCCATAAATATTTAATTCTAAAATACACATAAAAGCCCAAACAATAGGCAGGTATTCCATATCACACATCACAAATGAAACAAAATTTTCAAAGTACAGGAGTTCAAAAAATTCTCTCTGCAGAGCTAAAATTGCTAGCGGCTATATGTTTCTAAGTTTAGTTCTAACAGGATTGACTGCCGAGACACATAACTACTATTATCAAAGACAATTACAAGATTGTGAAAGGTAGCTCATCGAGAATGTGAAGTGTAGCCCCAATAACAACCTCCCACTACATCCATTCATTTGAAAGAAAAATCACTCTCAGAATGAGGAGAGCATAACAATGAACAATGGGAAATTAAAAGGCATCTGCAGATGTTGGAAATCTGAAACAAAAACAGAATTGCTGGGTATTTCACAGCAGGTGAATTTCAATTCAGTCAAAGAATGGTTGAAGGTTTACAGCACAATAGTCTCCTTTTGTATAACCCCTTCACGCAGGATAGTATCTCGGATCGCTATGCAATTGTAGTGTTATGAACTGAATGAAGAAGAGGTGAGGAGTGGTGAAAGGCAAGTCAACGAGGTGCCCTGTAGTGAGATCTAAAGATATATAAAGAGGAATGAGATGGAGACAAAGGAAGACATTGATTCCATCTTGACTGTTGTAGTGGTAGCTATATACAGGTACAACCTAATCTAGTCCCACTTTCTTCCTTTGTCATCCACATACCTTTTAATATTATTTGTCTTAAAGATATATCCAATAGAAATTGAAAATCATTTAATGTATCAGAATTAGCTTTTTACCATTTTGAATTTGATGCAGGCCTCCAGACCAAAGTAAGAACTTCACATACATTTTAGAAGGATGAGTGAAGGAAGCGGTGTCTGTCTGGCTCATTTGGTATCAAGAACAACAATAAAGTACATTTTGATAGTGCCTTTCACCTCAGGTGCTTGACTATCAGTGTTTCGGACCTGAGCTGGGGTTGGGATTGGAGAGGGCGGAGGAAAGGGGCGAAGAGGGGTGACTGATGGCCTGTTCGAAGAGGAGGGTCTTTAGACGGGACTTGAAGGAGGCTAGATAAAACAAGATGAAATTCCAAATGTTGGGGGCAGAGTGGCTGATGGTGGGACAGGTGGATCAATCAATCAATCAATCAAAACTCAGATTTATATAGAGCTTTTCACGTCAAGAGGATGTCAGAAGGCGAGAGCTGCAGAGCGGAGGGAATGGACAAGTTGGTATGGGGTTATGAGGTCACATCGGTAGGGGTGGCAAGACAATGGAGGGCTTTGAAGGTGAGGACCAGGGTGTGAATTGAATCCTCTGTGCGATGGGAAGCCAGGTGCAGAGGCGCTGGCGGGAGCCAATCAGGAGGGCCTCGTTCTTGTTGACATTCAACTGTAGAAAGGTAGCTCTCATCTGGGACTTGGTATCCAACAGTGTCTGGCAATCTGTCAGGACAGCAGTGGTCATGGAATCAAGGGTGGAAGCAGAGAGATAGAATTAGGTGTCATTCACGTATATATGGAAGTTGACCCCATGTCTGCAAATTACGTCATCAAAGGGTAACATATAGATGTTGAAAAGGAGAGGGCCAAGGACAGAGCCCTGGGGGACATGACACATGCCGGTGCAGGGGCTGGAGGAGAAGCCATCAGTGGCAACAAAGTGGAGACGGTGAAAGAGGTAAGATTCGAACCAGGCAAGGGCAGGTCCTCAAAGATTGAGCTGAGAGGAGAGGTGGTGTAGGAGGATGGAGAAGTCGACAGTGTCGAAGGCGGCAGAGGGGTTGAGGGGGACAAGGAGGCAGAGAGTATCACTCTCTCTGATAAAGGCCACAAGTAGCCTCTGAAAGGTTTGTGTGTTTAGTCTGCAAGTCAGAACTTTGACTCATAATCTGTATAGTTTGCATAAGGGAGCTCAGCCAACTTGGGTAATAAAGCTAGTAAGAGATATAGAGAAAGGATGAAGATATGCGGTTGGTCATGAACTAATACATTGATATAGCATGAACCAATAATCTGAACCGACAGGTTTCCATTATGACTATACATAGTATATGTGCATGATTTGATAAATTGTAAAATGTAAAGTAGGGGCAATTGCAAACTGCTTATTTATTCACCACACCTTTACATTTATTTAGCACATGTCATTTACCCACTGCTCAAACTATTACTAAAGTATAACTGTGCTAGTCATTGCATTTGATATAGTGCCTTTCTGTCTTTCACATCTGAAGGATGTCTCAAAGTGCTTCACAGGATTTAATATGAAATGTCTATATATCCAGAGGAGAATATGGCAGCCTAGTTGCACACAGCAACGTCCCACAAAAAGACATGAAGTGAATCACCAATTTTACCTAGGAGATTGCTGCCCAGGACACAGGGAGAAACTGTTTTATTTTCAAGTCATACCATAGAATCCTTAATGTCCACATCCGTTAACAGATCCGAAGGATGGCATCTACAACAACGCAACACCCCCCACACACCCCTGCAGCACTAAACCTGAGTGCCAGCAGAAACTATGCAAGTTTGAAGTCCCAATCTTCTGACTTAAAAGACGAAATTGCTACCAATTGAACCAAAAAGATACTAGGGTCCATCGATATGGAAATTTTCGGATTTAGATATATCGATGGGCTCATATCGAGATATACCGAAATATCGATATTTTCGGGTTTTTCGTACTGCGCATGCGGCGTGCGCGTTCCGGGTGCGCTCGCATTCCGGGCCTATCCCCTCAGGAGGTAAATATCTTTCTCTCTCTGTGTCTCTCACTCTCCATCTCTGTGTTTTTCTGTCACATCCACCCTGTCTCTCCCCCCACCCCACTCCTGCCGCCGTCTCTCTCTCCTCCCCCCCCACCGCCGTCCCTCTCTCCCCTCCCCCCCGTTGTCTCTCTCCGCCCCCAACCCCCGTAGCCGTCTCTTTCCCCCTCCACCCCCGCTGCCATCTCTCTCTCCCTCCCCCCCACCCAGCCATCTCTCTCCCCCTCCCACGCCCCAGCCGTCTCTCTCCCCCTCCCCCCCACCAGCCGTCTCTCTCCCCCTCACCTCCCCACCACCCCCAGCCGTCTCTCCCCACCCCAACCTCAACCCCTTGCATACCTGTATATTGTATTCAAGGACTATGAATACAATATGGCGGCTTTGCACCTTGGTCTGTGCATTGTGTATAGAGATGAGCATTCTGGGTCTTGTAGTTCAGTGTGCGCGATTCCGATTTTTTCCCTCGATATATAGATTTTTCGATATATCGATATTTTTTAAATGCCTATATCGGCGTATCGATATGAAAATTATGGCGGGTTTTAGCGATATATCGATATATCGCCAGACCCTAGTAGATACATACGTTGTGTAATAGTATTTCTGGGCATTCAATCAGATCAAGTTGAGGAAAGTGGATTTCCCTTCAGGCACTGTGTCAAACTCAGCACAGCATAATATAAGCTGTTTCATAAAATAATTCTTGCATTGGGTAATCAATATTATTCAGCTGCAACTGAACCTTCAAACATTTTTGAAATAATCCTTCTTTCTGTTGAGTCACATCCTCTTTTCTACATGAAGTGTGTAACTGATTATTATTACAGTATTAGCATAATTGTTAAATGTTAGCTGAGCAAACTGAGCAAAGAAAAGCGTATTAAATATTTTCCCCAGGGCATGTCTGACCTACAAAAAAAAGCCTAGAGTAAATTTGAAAAATAGCTGAACCCAACAGAATGATGTCTTCTCCAACTACATAAAGTTTCAGTGTACTTGTTAACTGATCTGCTCGGTTCAAAATGTGTAAGAGATTATCAGATTGGGGATGTCAAAATAGCTCAAATTCTATGAAACAACCACTCGTATCTCATTACAGTAGGATTATCTATTAACAATAATTGCATGCTAATTAATTAAAAACGTGTCATGTAAAGTACTTTCAGAGGAAACCCATGGTAGCAAAAAGTATTTTAGGAAGTGCTCGTTCTATTTCCTTGACCTCCAAAACCGTTTTTTTCATATTCTTCATTTCCCAGGAAATGAGCCAACAATCTCAGAGACTCAATTAGAACTTGGCTTGGCTCCAGCATCGCAGATATAATTACCCAAAATAGCACTGGATCTCACTTTATTTGGGTCGAGAGAGACAAATGTTAATTTGGTTCTGCCAGTACTGGGGTTGATAGTTCATTTTGGGATGGAAACAATGCAGAAATGTTTACATTTCCTACACCTGGTCATTTTTGCTGGGGCTGAGGAAAGCAATTGAGGCTATGTTGAAATGTACCACAAGTCAGTTTATAATGATGATAATAATCCTTACAGTTGCTACAGCATCTTTCACATAGAGAGGATGTCCCACAGTAATACACTTTACAGTGTAGTGACTCCTTTGTGAGTGGCAGCAGCAGCCAATTTGCACACAACATTGTCCAACAAAAGCCATGCAATAAATGATGTTTTTTTTTATTTTGGAGATTACTGACTAGGGAGAAACTCTCTTCTCTTTTCAAATAATGCCATGTGATCTTTAACATCCATCTAAACAGACAGTTTAGTTTAATGACTCGTCCGAAGAATGGAAATTATGCCTGCATGAGTGAAAACTGAGAAACAAATAAAATATCACACAATATTTAGCAATGTATTTTCCTTCAGTGGCCATGGGTTTTCGAGTGTAACGGTATTGTACAAAATGGCAAATGTACATTTAATGGGAAAGGTAACCTGGATCAGAACGGAACCATAATTTCTTCTTTCAATAAATAACTCTGTACTAGTTCTACTGTATTCATCCACTTTATGTGTCAAGTGTGATGCAGGTGTCATAACCAATTACTTTAGGACAGACAATAGGAAGTATGTTTTACACAACAACAACTTGCACATATAATAATGATAATAATAATCCTTGCATTTGATATAGCGCTTTTCACGTCTTCTAGACATCTCATAGAGCTTCACAGAATATACTTTAAGTGAATTGACTGTATATTTCTATAGTGCCCTCCCTGCACAGTCGCGTCTCAGAGTGCTTAAAAGGTAACACAGAGGGTAATTAACAGCAAGAACAGGTTTCCACAAAGGGTGCTGAGGCCACTTTACTGGACTAATCTAAAAATAAACAGTTTGATTCTGCAGTGGGAAGATGGTTGAGCAGGTATTCAGGAAGGATGAGATTAATTGATTCAAATGCCCTTATATAGCTAAACATCTTTTGTGATAATGGGGCAAAAGCTTGTTGTAATACTAATGATCCTTACATTGAACATAGCTCCTTTCATGTCGGTGGGGGGGGGTGGTGTTTTATAGTGCTACACAGAATTTACTGTAAAGTGTAGTCACTGTGTATTTTGTAGGAATAACACTGCAGCTAATTTAAACACAGAAATGTCCCACAAGCAGCCATTAGATGACTGACCAATTTTATCTGGTGCGATTATTGGCCAGGATACCAGCGGAAACTTCCTCTATTAAGAGCACATCATCTCCTTCACGTCACAACGTTCTTGGTGATCCAGTCCATTAGCAGTCAGTAGCCTTGGGCCTGAAGCAGAAGCTTGGAAGCAGGCAGTTGCATATCTTCTCAGTTGAGGAACAGTATGTAGTGAAGAAGAAGAAGAAGGAAAAAAAGTGGGATGAAAATGAAATAAGGAATACAAATAAATAAGAACCATCTGTCTCACAGTAAACAGGATCTTTCATCTGCTGTGATGTAAGGTGCTCTTGTACACCCACCGTCTGCTCCACTAATTACCTTTCAGGAACCCATTTACTGAGCAAAACTCTCAGAATATATAAGTGATGTATCCATAGCAGAGATTATAAGCAAACAGAATCTTTCACCTTAGACTCTGGTTGATCCAGAGACATTCCATTTTCAGTTCACAGTCTGTGATACCAAAGTAAACAGTAATTATACAGTAATAAAATCAATAAATCTCAGTGGTAATTGTATTGCCCCCTCAGGGTAGATTTGCTAAAGAATTTTTTATGTCTTCATTTCAAACCAGGCTTACATCCACAAAATACACAGTCACTCCACTTTATAATTAGTATATTCAATTAAGTGCTTTGAGATGTCTCAGTGACATAATAAGCACTATATCAAATGGAAAGATTATTATTATTATTAAGATCTAGTTCTTGGACTACAGTTTTGTTTTATATCTCTCTTCCACCTCCCTCCTCAGCTCCACCTCAACCCTTCATATCAGATGTCTGCTCAACTGTGTGAAGCTCTTGGAGGTATATTCCTGACATAAACTGCATAAATCAAAATTGATGTAGCTGTTGTTAATTATTGCTCTCCATGCTCCAAACAAAAACCTTTCTAAACCTATGTAGGGATTTGGAAAACATTTAATAGTTAGACCTCGGAGAACAGTCACACTTATTTTCCGGGCAGTGTTTTAAAAATAACTTGAAAAGTAACATTTGTAATCCAAAAATCAATTTTATCCACAAGGAATCCAAGCATTCTTTGATTTTGTTGTGTACCTCACAAACTAAATATCTATCACCAGACTTGTTGCAATTTACTAGAAGATATTTGTGCACAAAAATTCCACCTGTATCCAGATTTATTGTATTAACGTGGCTTTTCAGGCCATCCAGAATTTGTAAAATTCTTCAATGCTGACTTTAATTTTGATGCCTGATTTCTTTAAAGTACTGATTTCTTAAGAGAACCAGCTTGAAAATTAAAATTAATGACTCCATGCGAGCAAGTTCGTTCACACACCAAAGTATATAATTTTTGATGAAGTCATGCAATAATGTATTCTGTAGTGTTCGGTTCTATATCTTTGACTCATAAGAAGCGTCATACATAAACATTTGTGGAGGTTGGCAACAGAGGAGCTGGAGCTGTGGAAACAAGAGGGTCAGTCTACAATAAGGAGCATCAAATGGAGAACATCACTTACTGTATACTTAATTGTGTTCTTTTCTTCTTTCCAGCGAACGATTGATAAGAATGTTATAAGGAAGTCTACAGGTCTGGTTGGACATTGTCAGCCAGCTCTCAATCTAAAAAGACCAATTAAGGAACAATAACTTGTTTTTTATATAGAGCCCTTCACTCGGAGTCTTGGAGCACTTAATAAATAGTCCTTATATTTGGGAGAATGTCCCAAAGTGCCCCACAGGTAGGGTCCGTCGATATGGAAATTTTCCGATATCGATATATCGGTGGGCTCATATCGATATATAGTGATATATCGATATCACTGGTTTTTTTTATACTGTGCATGTGCGCGCATTTGGGATGCGCACGCATTCAGGGGTGCGTGCGTATTCGGGGGTGCGCGCGCATTCGGAGGTGCGCACGCATCTGGAAGTATGCGCGCATTCGGGGGTGCTCGCGCATTTGGATGCGTGTGCGCATTTGGGGGCGTGCACACATTCGGAGGTACACGCGCATTCAGGGGTGCGCGTGCATTCCGGTGTGCCCACGCATTCCGATATGTGTGTGCATTCTGTGCTCTAGGCCCAGGAGGTTGCAATGCTGGCGACAAGGTAAGTTGAAAAAGTTCGCTTTATACTGATAATACCGATAATACCGGTATATCGCCAGAAACGATATACCTATATTTACGATGTACCAATATATTTTCTGATACCGAATTTTTCGATATATCGATATATTTTTAATCCCGATATCGGCATATCGATATGAAAAATTATATCGATATAACTGATATATTGATATATCGCCGGACACTACTCACAGGTTATAACTGTAAAATTGTGTCCCTGTATTTTGTGTATGAACCTAACAAGCAATTTGGACACTGCAATTTCCCACAAATAGTCATAAAATGAATGACCTTTTTGTTTAATTTGGGGGACTATTGGCCAGTACACTTGGGAAATCTCCCTTCTCTTTTTGATATTTAACATCTACCTGAACAATTATTGTTGCATTCGAAAGATGGCTCCTCTGACAATGCAGCGCACTAACAGCACTGTACTGGACTATACGGTTCCAAATCCCCACAATCTTCTCAATCAGAGATAAAAATGCTACCTCGTGAGCAAGATTACACATAGTCATCTATAATAACAACAATCTAATATTATAAGCCTTGCATTTGATGCTCAAAGTGATTCACAGAATATACTATAAAGTAAATTGAGTTAGTGGGCAAAAGAGTATATGCATGGTAAGCTATTCTTCTTTACTTGCAAGGAACCCTGCAGGAAGCAACCCTCTTGCTTATATAATCCAGCCTTGTCCAGGTTCTCTGACCCTGTGTTGGGATGAAGACAGCGATTGTTGATATCTAAACTTGGCCAGGAGGCATAGCAAACCATTCTCCATTCAAACCGTCTCCACTTCGTCTCTGCCAACAGCTTTTCTTCCAACTCCTGCACCATCTTGTGTGGTGTTCCTCAGGGCTCTGTTCTCCATCTGCTCCTCTTCACCGTCTACATGCTCCCCCCGTGGTCACATCATCCACACATATAGGGTAAATTTCCACATGTAATTTTCCACAGTCAGGGGTTAGGACCTGAGCATGGGAGAGGGTGGGGTAGGGGTGAGGGAAGGCAGAGAGGTGGGAGGGCAGGAGATATGGAGCAGACTGGAACTCAACTGAGATGACACCCAATTCTATCTATCTGCCTCCACCCTCAACTCCAGGACTCCAGGACTCCAGGACTTCCCTGGTAGTCCTGTCCAACATCAAGTCCTGGACAGCGGACAACTTTCTCCAGCTCAACGTCATCAGGAACAAGGCTCTCCTGATTGGCTTGCATCAGAGCCTCCCCACCTCGGGCACTGGCAGCATCAGCATCCACGGCTGCACACTCCACGTCATGAAGCCCGTCAGGAACCTGGGTGTTTTGTTCGACTCTGAACCAGCCATAATGCCAGAACCAGCCCTGCCTCCCTTCACCTCTGCAGCATTGCCAGACTCCACCAATGGAGGGCTTCAGCACCCCTCAGGCTGCTGAAGCCCTCACCCATGCATTCGTTACATCAAGGCTTGACTACAGAAACTCCCTCCTCATTGGTCTTCCTGGCTCTTCCATTCACAAGCTGCAGATCATCCAAAACTCTGCAGCTCATGTCCTCTCTCACACCAAGCTCCGTAACCCTATCACTCCCACCCTTGCCCGGCAACATTGGCTCCCCATCCTCCAGAGGATAGAATTCAAGATTCTCATCCTTACTTTCAAGGCCATCCATGACCTTGCCACCTCTTGCCTCTCCAACCTGCTGACTCACTACCAACCTGCCTGGTCTCGCCGTTCAATAGGCTCTGATCTGCTCCATGTCTCCTGCCCTCCCACCTCTTTGCCTTCCCTCACCCCTACCCCGCCCCTCTCCCATGCTCAGGTCCCAACCCCTGACTGTTCAGCGCCTTGGGACATCCTCCTAATGTGAAAGGTTGTCTATAAATGTAATTTTGTTGTTTTGGTAGAATGGCAACATGATGTAACATGAAGCATTGGTGTTAGATTAGAGGAAAGGAGATATCCCAGAAACATTGATTATCAACTTGGAGGCAATGAGGATCTGACAGGGGAGCAATGACCTCAAAGGTTGTGTCTGCGCAAAGACATAGACTGAGAACTGACTGTCAAGGTCCAATCAGTCATAAAACCTAGTGATGTTCCTTTACTTTAGCCAATTTACTGGAATTTCAATGCATCATTAAGGACTTGGAGACCTACCCTAAGTGAGGGGCAGTATATAAATCAAAGTTGCTATTGTTGTTGCTATAGAACAGTAAAGCTCCAAAGAATATATATATACCGGTATATATGAAAGTGAAGTGGCATAAAACTAAAGATATTATTTCTGCTGATATTTTCAATGCTTTGGTGTTCGAGACAATCTCAGTAATGTGGCTTCTTTGCCAATGTATCAGCAAGGTGACACTGAAAGGAAAGCAATGACAAAGGAATATAATAATAGGTATATAATTTGACTTGAACTGTAAGAGTATTAACAATGATAGGTACTGCAGTACGATAATGTGATTCTTTGAAGATTTCTGGAGGAAGACTTATATTGTATTACAGATAGCTTTTTCACGTGGTATGTGCCTATAATAACACATGTTTAGATGTCATGGGGGGTATTTTCTGAGTGACACCTGTTAAAAGAGCAATTATTCACACAAGGAAATCAATTGATGAACACACTAGAATGTACAGTTTCTTCTTAGCAGCCCTAACACACTCTGTGTTCATCTCATTAGTGAACCAGTCAGTGCACAGCTATGAGTTGTCAAGTTTAGAACCTTTACATGAAGATATTGAACCGTTTGACCCCAGAAGGTAAAGATGATAACAAATCCAGAAAGGAATTCCTCATATTTACTCTTCTCCTTCTGCGTTGCCCAACATTTCTTTGCAAAGAGATCATTATATTCCTTTCATTTAGAATAACACCTTATCACATCATCAAAACATCCATCACAGGAATTTGTGTAACTTGTAACGTGTAGTGACTATGTACATATAGGTGAATACTGCAGCCACTTGTGCATGGCAAGCAGTTCCACAAAGATTCATGAAGTGAGCAATCAATCTAGTTTAGGGGATTTGGGACCAGGGAACCTGTAGAAAGGTCCTGCACATATTGAATTGGGTATGGGATGATTAATATCTACATGCATATCTACCTCAGTTTACTGTCTCATCCAAAGTACAACACCTTTGACTATTTTAGCCAAACTGATACCTAAAAGAACATAAACTACAGGACCTTTTAAATTTCGGCATAATACTGTATCTAGAAATTTTATGTGCTTCATCAGTAATATTAGTTTCAGCACAGCAGAGGGGAAATATTATGGGTGTATTCTATTCATGTATCATTTTAGAATGTCCAGACAGCAGTTCCCATGCTGTTTGATCACATCACAGCATGTTGGAACAATTTTTTCACGCAAATAGATATTCACACTTTAAGTTAATGTAGAATGCAAACAGCTTGGAGTTTGTCCTAAAGCTTTCCATTTGCCTTCCCAACATAACAATTACAACAATAATCCTTGCTTTTTATATAGCGCTTTTCACATCTTCTAGGTGTCTCAAAGCACTTCAGAGAATATACTGTAAAATGAATTGACTGTATTTGTGGGTGAAATGTGGCAGCCAATTGCACACAGCAGTGATCCACCAACAATCATAGATTGAGTGACCAAATTATTATTGTTTCTTTTTCTTGAGGGCTAACTATCAGCGGTGTGGGGTAAGGAAAGATGCCCAAGATTTCGCTCTGCCTCGAATCAAACCCAGATCTCTCACTTGCAAGGCTAGTGCTCTAATCGCTGTGAAAGGGGCAATATAAATCCAATTGTATTAAGGTGGCCTAATACAATTAATACAATTAATATTAATTAATACAATTGCATTAATTGTATTAAGGCGGCTTTTTAAAAAATTCACAAATACTATATTTTGTTTGATAGGAAATATTATAGAAATACATAGTAAAGTTTTTTCGCTTTCCTTGTAAATGTCATTGGAGAGCATGAGAATTCAAATTCAAGCTGTGTAATTATATTACCATTCAAGTTCTTTAAAGCATTTATTGATTTGTATTCAGTACAAACATCTAAGCAGACTGGAGTGTGGGTGTCACATCACGTCAAAGAAATCTAGTCATAATCTTTTAGCACTCTTTAGATACATTGCAAAATATATGCAGTGTGGACAGTATCATTCCACCCAGTTTTTGCAATGTTCTCAAAGGCATATTTATCACCCAGAACTTAGTTAAGTATGTATAATCACAAGCATATCCCAGATATAGTCTAGTTTGCTCACAATTTCACAGTGTTCAACTCTATTCCGAATGCTTCCGACGATTAAACAACCCATGGTAATTTGCATTAAGACCTGGATAACATCCAAGCTTGGGCTGGCAAGCAGCAGGCAGGTATTTGAACCATACATGTGGATCATCTCCAACATAGAACCCAGCCACTTGCGTTTGACCTTCAATGGCCAAGTCCCCCTGAGCAACTTCCTAGGCATCACCATTGACAAGAGGTTTAACATCGTGTTAATAACATAGCTACAAGAAGGGCAGAGGCTAGTACTTTGTGAAGAGTGGCTCACTTCCTATCTCTTCAAAGCTTCTCCACCAATTTACAGGCTTGAGTCAGAAGCGGATGCAATACTCATCACTCACCTGGTTGGGTGCAGCTAAAAGACTTGATAAGCATGCTATGATTACTCAGGATTAATTCCATTTACTGTATATAGTGCTTATTATATAGTAATAATGTCCACTGAAGCGCTTTCAGACATCCTACTGACTCGATAGATACTATAGCAAATGTAAGGATACTTATCATAATGATATACCTTAAAACTATCTTTTTCATTTTCTGTATATATTATATGTATCAAGTGCCATATTAGTATCTAATTGATTACCTGAAATCAAACTTTTTCTTCCCTGTTTTCTGTATTTTTAAAAATGTAAGCAGGATCTCCTTGGAGCTGAATTGGCTGTAAGGTGACATGCCTGGCAATGAATGCTGGAATCGAGCCAGCCCTCTATGGCAGTCTTGGTAGTCCTGTTCCTGAGCCAGGCCAGTCCACAGTCTTCCAGGGCACTGCTGATGAAAGCACGGCCTGATCGGCAGGACCTGGAAGGGCAGACCAGTCACTGGGGGAAGGGAGTCATTCCACTCATCCCTGGTAACCCTGCAAACCAAAGCCCAATGGGTAGTGTGGTCCTAGCTGAATAAGAATTGTGAAAGCTTGACTGCAATATCAATGGCAAGCTATGCAGCTTTAACTGGTTTGACTGCAGCAGTACCTCAAAGCACAGTTGGGTGCCCAAGCCTTGGCACTTGACCAGCTGCGCTGAATTCTGTAATTAGATAAACAGGATTCATCCATCCAGGGAAACAATGCGCATTCCAGTCCAGCAATCTATCTCTAGGATTTCCATGTGTAGGTGGGATACATGGAAATCTCAGCTTGATTTGTATACTGTTAAGCATGGTTATGGTTTTCTGTATATGTCAGACACCTGGTTGACCAGAAAAAAAATTCTTGAAAAATATTCCCAACACGAAAGGCAAGAATTAATATTACTTATCTTAGAACAAAGATAGACAACAGCAACAACAAAATTACATTTGCATAGTGCCTTTCATGTCGGGAGGATAACAACCTCAAATCAATGTCTCCTGACTGTTCAATTTGATGGGCAAGAGCATAATTAATATCCTTTCAAACAAGGAAATGAGAGAAACAAAGTTCCAGTATTTGCCAAGAGAAATGCTTGCAAGGTGACAGATTCCTTACATATAAAAATAACAGGAGATATGTCATTGTGCGTTCTTGAGCATTTCTTAATGTGAAAAGTCACACTGTAACATAACGAAGAGTACTCATAACATTCATCTTTCTTCCTATAATACTAGTTGTAAAGCAGAAGGTCACAATGGACTGCAAACATGTTGGGGTGCAAAGTACGTAATTTCAGAATGTGGCAATCACATTGAATCTGTTATAAAACATGGAATAATGATAATAATTATTATTATATAATAATTATTATTATTATATAATAATAATAATAATCCTTGCATTTGATATAGCGCTTTCCACATGTTATCAACGTCTCAAAGCGCTTCACAGAATATACTGTAAAGTGAATTGACTGTATATTTGTGGGTGAATCGCGGCAGCCAATTGCGCACAGCAGTGTCCCACACACAGTCGTGGATTGAAATGAGCAATTTTATTATTGTGTTTTTTTTTGGAGGGATTATTATTAGGCGTGTGGAGTAAGGAAACTTGCCCAAGGTTTCGCCCTGACTGACTGGATTCGAACACAGGTCTCCCCAGCTTGGTCTCCCCAGCTTGGTCTCCCCAGCTTGCAAGACAAGTGCTCTAACCACTGAGCCACAGGAGCTCCAGTAATATATTTCACTGCAATATATTTAATCATTTGCTTGATACAGTACTAGGAAAGTTTTGTACTAATTACTCTGAGTAAAATCTCTCATCTTGCAGTCCTTAATCCTTAAAAGCATAGCTGAGCAGCGGGGGGAAGAAATCACTGACCAGGTGGTTAGAAGTGCTGAATTACTAATGTCATTTGTATGCCTTGCAGACCTGCATGGCTGATGAAGCTTGGCAGTATGCTGAGTCACAGAGATAACAGTGGAAGTCTACCATTCATTTTAAAAGGGTTGCATTCTCCTTCAATAACAAAATCTAATCCCTCATCTATTTTGTATCAACAACATAGGGTTTATCCAATTCGATGCCTCTATTTATAGCTCTTTAATCCCCATTTACAATGCATTCACAGCAGTAACTCACTAATAATGGAAAAGCAATAGCTGTTTTTTTTAACTGCTTAGCTTTCTGAACTAGTTTAAATTTGTATATGTATTGGGTAAAAAAAATCTGATGATTACAAATAGTAAATTCTGCTAATGTCATAATAATGTGTTGTAACATATATTAATTTCAGTAAACCTGTCCCTTCTGTCAGCAAAGATTATCCATTTCCTTTTCTAGTGACATTATAATGTAACATTAATGTTCTGACATTATAATGTTTCCTCATATAATTTAGACATGTTCAGTGAAAGGTAGTTACAATCATTATGTTGGTTACTAGTGATAACAGAAGATAACAATAATAATATTTTAATTATTACAATATTGCATTTTGATATAGCGCTTTTCACATCTTATCGACGTCTCAAAGCGCTTCACAGAATATAACAACAAATATGTAAAGTGAATTGACTGTATATCTGTATAATTAAGATATTAATTCCAGTAACACATTTTTAATCAGAAGTTAACCATTTTGAATGTCAACAACAACAAAAGCAACAACTTGCATTTATATAGTGCCCTTCATGCTGAATGGCGTCCCATTGCACTTTCCATGTCATGTGGAAACAGCGGCGGGGGCAATTGCAATTCTACTCTACCACTCAATCTGTGTGAGCATCATAAGTTAGTTGGTGCTCATTGCGTTTGAGCATTCTGCATTTTAATCTTTTTTCTGACCATTTTTACCCCATCCTTTCTTGCTGAAGATATTAGTTTCCTGAAGAAATATGATTCTACAGTTTCTGCCTACATGAAGGGGAAAAATAATAATCTAATAATTATATAGTCATAATTTAAACCCTCTGGACACCAACCTGTGTGAAGCGTGCTACATAAATGCAACTTGTTGTTGTTTTTGTAATAAAAACAACAGTAATTTGAATTTAATGACTTGGATAAGTAGAATCTGGTACTTGCTGTTTTAAGAGTAATCCTTTCAGTCCCATTGACCTACCCTTTCCTCATACACCACAATAAAATCATAAAACGGCATGTGGAAAGAGCAGGCTTATGAAATTAGAGGATAAATCAAGTGGTGAACCAGAGACGCATTAGTTCAATGATCACATTCTGTGCTGTAAACTTTCTATGATTCTACCACTGATGTTTCATCTGCTCCTTAATTGATTGTTAGAAGACTGGAATATGATCTTACTAGGATTGAAAATGTTGAGTCTTACTGGGGAGTTGAAAAATGGCAGTTTCTTGCATCTCACCCGTAAAATGAATGTCTACTCTGCAGTGTCCTCAAAAGTTTCTTCCTTTGGGTCTGTTTGAATGTAATCCCACAGAGGATGAATTGAAGGAATTCTTTGCAGATATTACATTTAGAGTTCTACTCTACTATTCAATCTGATATGCTGACAGATGGTTTCTTTTCAGAGGAGGTGAAATGGTTTATTTTTTTTGCACACACAGAGTGTTGAGATATGGATAGCCCTGCAATCCATGGTGGTTTAAGCACAGTTCATTATGGATTCTAAGAGGCTAGAAAACACATCCAGATGAAAGTTAAACGCTTGTTGTGGAAGGGGTTTGGGGATAGGGCAGGACAGTGGGAATGAATTCATTACTTGCTCTGAAAGCAGTCAGGGCTGAATGGCTTCCATCTATACTATCAATTTCTGTAATACTATAGAATCTCATCACATTGAACAACACTCCATACCAATTTGCATTGACAACTCATTACTCTTAATTGCAAAGTTGATAATGATGAAGAAGGCTTTTCAACTCATTTGATCTCTGTCTCTCAAAATATCCACCTCCCTTTACAGGATCAAACTGGTTCTTAAATAGGTGCAGTATCTTGGCCTTAACCCCCCCCCATTCTGGTAACGTGTTCTAATCATTTTATTACTTTCTGGATAAATAACTATTTCCTGCTGTCTGTCCTGAAATTGTTCTTTGCAATACTTAAAACTAGATCCATTTGATCCACTGAGTTAATACATTCTGAAAGTATTGTTCTGGATTTAGTTTTTCAATCCCATTCAAAATGCTATAGATGTCCTTGAGGTCCATTCTCGGTCATCTCCTTTCAAGGCTGAACAATACCCATTCAAGCCTTTGTGTTTTCCGATTTACTTTCAATTGGTTTTGTTATAATTTTAAGATGATATGTAGTTGCTTTGGATCCCTATACCTGCAGAAGAGTTGTTCCAATCTAGATTGTCACTTCCCTTCATTATTTAAAAACAATCAATCATCTCATCCCTTAACTTCTTCAGCTTTAGGGACTATAACCCATTTATTCAGTCTCTCATCAGAGATAAATCTCTTTATCCCAGGTGTTAATCTGTTGAAACATTGCTCAATGCCCTGTTAGGTTAATATGTGGGTCCGTTTCAGGCAGAGTCTGTGCTGTTTGGAACAGTACAGACTCTTCAGTACATTGACGACTGAAGCTTGCGTTATTTTTCTTTCGCTGTGTCTCCAGCACGTTGGGATTCGTGGAACATCAGTTAAGTGTAATAGTGGAAACTATTACATGGTTTCATAATGTAAAGCTATTACACTCTTTCTCTCTCTATTTGGCATTTTTCTACACTCCAGAGGTTTGGTAACACTATGTGGACTCCATGCAGGATGTCCGACATTTGAACACAAATGAGCCAATCTCTGGATCACATTGTAGGTCGAGATGGGAAGTTTTTAGGAATAGAGGCTAAGGTTTGATGGGGACAGGAGGAGGGGGATGTTAGATAAATGTGGAGCTCGCAGAGGGGGTTGATGATAGAGTTGGTGAGCATGAAATGTAGGAACACAGAAATTGAGGTTATCCACTGTAACAGGTACTGTAAGATGAGGTTTAATTATTTCTGCCACAATAGTTAGAGCTGAGATCAGAGAGTGAAGTTGTTTGGACTTGGGGAATATACAATAGCTGTGTGATGGTTAATTTACCCAGAGGCGGTGCCTGCAAAGGTTGCTCGAGTTTGGAGCTGCCTGATCTGTGGGAAAAAGTCAGTCGGTTGGTTGACGGGCTCCACCCCTGGCCACGGGCCTGCCGACCTGGTGGCCAGCGGTGGAGTCAGTCAGTTGGCAGGGGTGAAGCCGAGGACCCGAGTGTGCGGAGCCGAGTGTGAAGGGGATGGTGGTGGGGGCGCGGGGGGGGGAAGTGGGTGGTGGCGCAACGAAAACATTGGCGAGTTTGGGGGGTGCCGCTATTCAAAGTTTGGAAGCCACTGTCCTCGTCACTGTCCTTCTATGATAGAATCATAGAATCATACAACGCAGATGGAGGCCATTCAGCCCATCGTGTCTCTGTTCGTTCCTTAAAAAGAGCTGTTAAAATCAATCCAACTCCCCTGCTTGCTCTCTACAGCCCTGCAAACCTGTCCTCCTCAAATAACAATTGACTTCTCTCTCAGAAGTTGATATGAGCTTTGGCTTTTCAGAAGCTGAAAAGACCTGGATGGGAGGATTGCAGCGAAGATTTCCAACCTTTCAGGGAGGAGTAAACTGTGGTAAGACAACGTAGATTGGTGGAACAACAACAACAACAAAATCACACTTGTATAGCGCCTTTCACATCAGGAAGACATCCCAAGGTGCTGGACAGTCATTTTTTCAGATCTAAGCTGGGGTCGGGGATGGGGAGGGTGGAGAGAAAGGGGGGAATTTGGGGTGACCAATGGGACCATTGATGATCTTAGAGTCAGAATGCTGTATATATTTCAGACATAAACATTAATGGATGTTGACCATGTGAGCCTGGCTCAGTTGGTTATTGGCTCAAGCCCCTTTTTGGTACCTTGAACACTCAGTCTAGGTTGACAGCCTGATACATTATTTGGGGAATGTTCCAATGTTGGAGATTCTGTCCATTGGATAAGACATTAATCTAAGTTCCAGCCTAACAATTCAGGTTAACATTAAAGTCCATTCACTATTCAAAAAGAGGAGGGAGTTTATCCTAATGTCCTCCTCTGCCAATAATCCCCCACATAAAATTTCTCATTCATTTTATTGCTATTGCTGAGACAATGCTGCACACAAATTGGCTGCAGTATTTGCTTACAAAATACACTCCCCACACTTCACAATAAATTCTGTGAAGCCCTTCAAGACATTGTCCCAATGTGAAAGATACTGCAACAGATGCAAGCATGATTTTTAATATAAGTAAATAAGAAGGGGTAGTTTTTATTTAGAGAACAGATTAGAACAGATTAATTAGACATGATCATTCACCAATCCACTGTTTACACCATTTGATCCCGGGGAAATAATAACAATCCTTGCATTTGATGCAGCGCTATACACATCTTCTAGGTGGCTCAAAGCGCTTCACAGAATATACTGTAATGTGAATTGACTGTATATTTGTTGGCAAAATGCAGCAGCCAGCTGCTCACAGCAGTGTCCTACAAATAGTTATGGACAAAAAATATATATTTTTAAGGAATTATTATTCCTGGAAAAGCGATCTGCCGATAGACTAGCAACCAGATTCTACTTACTGTAGGTAAATAAGAGTAAGTATGCAGTAAGGAAACTTGCCCCACATTTTTCACAGCCAGGAATAGAACCCAGTTCTCTTGCTTGCAAAGTGAGTGCCCTGACCACTGAGCTACAGGACTCCAAAAGTGTCTATGATTGAGGGATAATTGGTGTGATCTATTGCAATACTGTCTGGTTCCTCTACCAAATGTGTAATGTGTTTCCAATTAAATCCTTGTTCCTATTTACAATTATACTTTCAATATCACAAGAGTGATCTTGTCAAGCTGAATCTACATTGTTGATGCCAGCTCTAGTTTGATTGTGTGTCCATGTGCTTACCGTTTGAGTCCCTGAAACAAATACTAAAGTGTCTGAGCCACATACAGTAAAAGCTTGTTTATCAGTGACCTGATCAACCGCAATTTCCGTATAACCGGTAAATCAAAATAAGGTCCCCATTCGAATAACCGGATCTTATCCGGCACAATTGCGGTGGCACATTTAATGAGTTGATTGTGGCAGGAGAGTACAGTACGATAAGTTCTGAATGCTGCCGGCGGTAGTGGCACTTCTGGTTTGGGGTCTTAAAGGGGCACTGTTTTTCCTCCTTTTTCTCTCTCTCCCTCTTTTTCTTTTTCTTTCTCTCTCTCCCCCTCCGTCCTTCCTCTCTATATCTCTCTCTCTTTTTCTATCTCTTCCCCTTTCTTTCTTTCCCTCTCTCTCTGACGTATACTACATTGCCTGTGTAGCCTGACGGTATTGTGGGTTTATACACTGTTTTGGTGGGGGGTGGGCTGGGAGAAGGAGAGAGGCAGCAAGAGAGAGAAGGGGGGAGGAAAGAGAGGGAAAGGGGGGGGAGAAAGAGAGGAGTTGGAAGGGGCAAGAGAGGTGGGGGAGAGGAGGGGAGAGAGAGAGAGGGGGTGAGTTGATTAATTTAGATGGAAAATGAGAGGAGTGGAGGGGGGTTGGGTTTGGAGCCATTGAGATGCCAGACTGACTGAGTGTGTGTGAAAGAGAGAGAGGGAAGGAGGGAGAGAAAGAAAGAAAGAAAGAAAGAAAGAAAGAAAGAAAGAAAGAAAGAAAGAAAGAAAGAAAGAAAGAAAGAAAGAAAGAAAGAAAGAAAGAAAGAAAGAAAGAAAGAAAGAAAAAATCAAGAATACTTTAAGAGGAAAAAAACTCTTCCGTCTGCCATTGTAGAAGTTTGCTTTGTGTTTATAGACTGTAATCGATATTTATTGCTTTATTGGTAAGTATCCATTCAATATTCTGTTATTATTTAGTCTAATATTAATATGGTATGTTTAAAACAAAATTGTGTCGGGTTTTCGACAGCTGGCTGAAATATCCGGCACACGGTTTAACCGGCATTGGCCAGGTTCTGAGGGTGCCGAATAAACGGGCTTTTACTGTATGATGGAAATGTTCATCTGTGAGCAGAAGCAAGTACAATGACATGTATCGGTAGAAACTGTATATTATGATTATGATTACAGAGTAAGACTCAGCTAAGACCATTGAAGTGCCCTTAGCCATGCAGTGAAATTAATAAACAGCGAAACATATGCCTTGTGAAGCAATGCTAAGACTGGATTGACTTTTCGGTGAAGAATAATTTTCCAGAGGTGCTCTAAATATGTTGTGAACAAACCAGTCCCAAGGCACTGGAGAGTCAATGTTTCAAACCTGAGCTGGGGTCAGGATCAAAGAGGGTGGAGGGAAAAGAGGGGTGATCAATGAGACCGTTGAAGAGGGTCTTGAGGCGGGACTTCAAGGAGGCTAGGGAGGGGGCGAGGCAGTGGGGGATGGAATTCCAGAGGATAGGGGCAAAGTGGCTGAAGGCTTGCTCACCGATGGTGGAGCAGGTGTGACGGTCGGGGGACATGAAGCAGGCCGGAGCCCGCTGAGCAGAGGGAGCAGGCAGGTTGGTAGGGGTTAGGAGGTCGCAAAGGTAGGGTAGGTTGAGGCCATGGAGGGCTTTGGAGATGAGGACCTGGTTCTTGAATTGGATCCTCTGGGTGATGGGAAGCCAATGGAGTCGGGCAAAAATGACGAGCAGGAAATTAGGACATTAATTACCTTCTGTTTAAAATAATAAAGCAATCTTTGGCTAAACTATTTTCACACAATTCAATGTTAAAAGATAAATTCATTCAGATTAGAAATAATATCTTCACATTGATCTGCACCTGCATAATTCATGCAGTGGTTTGGGCTGCCACAAACAACATCATGTTGTCAATTTGGCAGAATGGACGTCACAAGCAGACCACTTAGCACTATCTGCACATAATAGCAGATCAAAACAGATTTCTTGACATCAATGCAAGCCAGATTTGGAACAGCTCAAAGTCTCTTTACATAGTTCCATTGTTGAAACATTATTTCTCCTAAAATTTGTCAGAGAATTATAAAAATGGCAGAAATTCCAGCATAAGAGGATGTCAATTGACACATCAAGTCTAAACTGATGCTAGATCATCCATTGCAGATAACTACACTAATCCCAAACACTTCCTCATACCTTTGTATAATCTTCAAATATTTAGCCATTTTCCTTTAAAATGTTTTTATGGCCTCAACCTCAATAGCAACATTCTAATAAGTCTTTGATAATGCTTACATTGAAGAAACTCCGATTATGCTCCTTGTTACTTTCTGCTAACGAACATGAATAATAGTTCACAACTTTTTTCTCAAATTCATTAATCTAAATTAGGACTCGATTTAAAATTTGGATATCGGTGGAGCTCAGACAACAACACCACCACCAACAACAACAAATTGCATTTATATAGTGCCTTTCATGTCGGGAGGATGTCCCAAAGCGCTGAACAGTTAGGTCGGGACCCGAGCGGGGAGGGTAGGGGGTGGGGGAAGGTCGAGGTAGGGGGAAAGGGAAGGAAAGTGGGAGAGGTGGAAGAGTTAGGTGGGGAGCCGAAGGTGCGGTCGAAGAGGAAGGTCTTGAGACTGGCCTTGAAGGAGGAAAGGGAGGAAGTGAGGGGGAGGGGCTGCGGGATGGAGTTCCACAGTGTGACAGCAGAGAGGCCGAAAGCCCGGCCGCCGATGGTTGGGCGTTTAGGGCGGTGGATGCGGAGCAGGCCTGAGTCTGCTGAACGGAGGGGGCGGGCAGGCTGATAGGGGGACAGTAGGTCGGAGAGATAGGCGGGGGCAAGGCCATGAATGGCCTTGAAAGTGAGGACAAGGATCTTGAATTCGATCCTCTGGGTGACGGGGAGCCAGTGGAGACGGGCAAGGGTGGGAGTGATGTGGTCGCGAAGCCTGGTACGGGAGAGTACACCAGCTGCAGAGTTCTGAATGATCTACAGCCTGTGAAGGGAGGAGCTGGGGAGGTGACGAGGAGGGAGTTCCCGCAGTAGAGCCTGGAAGTGATGAAGGTGTCAACGAGGGTTTCGGCGGCTTGGGGGTAGTGGCAGAGTCTGGCAATATTGTGGAGGTGATGGAAGGCTGTGCCAGTCATGGAGCTGATGTCGGGGAGGAAGGATAGTTCGGGGTTGAACAAGACGCCCAGATTCCTGATTGGCTTTGAGAGGTGGAGAGAGCAGCCTTGAACGCTGATGTCGTCAGTGCCTGAGGTGCGGAGGCGCTGACGTGAGCCAATCAGGAGGGCTTCCGTCTTGTTGACCTTGAGTTGTAGGAAATTTGCCCTCACCCATAACTCGATGTCGGACAGGCATGCAGTCAGAACGCCAGTAGTCCTGGAATCGAGGGTTGAAGCGGATAGGTAGAGTTGGGTGTCATCCGCGTACACGTGGAAATTTACCCCATGTCTACGGATGATGTCGCCCAGGGGTAGAGTGTAGAGGGTGAAGAGCAAGGGGAAAGCACAGAGCCTTGGGGTACACCGCACGTGACTGTGCGGGGGCTGGAGGAGAAGTCATTGGAAGAGATGAAGTGAAGGCGGTGGGAGAGATAGGATCTGAGCCATTTGAGTACAGATCCTTGCAAGTTGAGGAGGGAGGAGAGGCAGTGGAGGAGGATACCGTGGTCCATGGTATAGAAGGCAGTGGATAGCTCGAGGAGGACGAGGAAGCAGAGGGAGCCCTGGTCACAGATGGTCAGGATGTCGTTTGTGACCTTGACCAGGGCAGTTTCCATGCTGTGGGTGACACGGAAACCCAATTGGAGGGGTTCGAGGAGTGAATGTTGTGCGAGGAAAGAGTGGAGCTGGGAGACAACCACTCTTTCAAGGACCTTGGAAAGGATGGGGAAGTTGGAGATGGGCCGGTAGCTAGATAGCTGCGATGCAACGAGGGAAGGCTTTTTTAGGATGGGGATGATTGTGGTGGTTTTGAAGGCATTTCTCGGACGACAATTCTCTGCCAATAGGGACTGGATTGTTCCCATTCTTTTTACCTCTGCAAGCTACTACCACATTGAATTATTGTGTTTCTGTTTTGTGGAACAGTTCAATAAATAACCTGCATTTCATACACATTGCAAAGACGATCAAAGAAATAATTATTTCACAAAGCCACATATAATTCACATACATTTCTTCAAAATTGTTCCAAGGTTTCCTCGAGGGATCTGTGCGCACATTGAATTCCTATGTGAAACTTGAGTCATTTTGACACTATTCATTGTAAATTCATCCTTCTCCATTTTCTCCTCTCTTGAAGGCATTGACTCATGCTGGGACATGGTTTCGTGAAGCAGGAACCTGTCATTTGTGTAACTAGACTACGCTACCGTTATGGTAGTTGCTTGCAAATGTATCAATACCACAGTAGGAAGAATCCAATCCCCAATGATACAGATTTGTTGTCCAAGTTCCATTTATCATCCAGATGCTAAATTTAATCTTTGACCAAAATCAGGTGTCAATAGATCTCAATGTTATTAAATTTCCTATTTAACCAACTGCCTCTACTTCATCTTGGCAAATGGTTTCATCTCGGAATACATCCGGAATTCTGACCCAACTAAACTGGACCTCCCAAAATATTTAAAATATAGTTTCCATGGCCTACTTACCTGTAAACATAAGAAAATAAGAACATAAGAATTAGGAGCAGGAGTAGGCCATTCAGCCCCTCGAACATGCCCCGCCATTCAATAAGATTTGTGGCTAATTTTCTAATATAACTCCACCTTCCCGCCTTATCCCCATATCCCTTAATCTCTTTATCCATAAGAAATCAACTCCTGTCTCCTATCTCTCCTTCTATTATCAGAAGCCTCACTGTCCTGACTGCTTTCTCAGTCGCCAGGGATATTGACTGTGACTCAATTTATTTGAATCACATGAGCAGAAGATAACTTATTTGCTACCTTCTGCTGGTTGGATTCAAACAATTACAATGGTACTGGCATTTACCAGCATTTTTTAACAATGCTGGAAATGCTGGTGGCTGCTTTCTTATTACAGTTATTATGAGCCGGAAACTCCAGATTGCTGGACCAGAGTTCTCTGCACATTAGTTTGGCAAGCCAGGGTTTTAGTTTAGTCACGAAAGGTCTTGAGCCAAAGGATGTTAATGCATTACAAGGGAGCGAGCATTGTATGATAATAATTATTATTATCATAACAATATTCCTTGCATTTGATGCAACGCTTTTCGTTTCTTCTCAAAAGTCTCAAAGAGCTTCACAGAATATTCTGTAAAGTGAATTAACAGTATGTTTGTGGGCGAAACATGGCAGCCAATTACGCACAGCAGTGTCCTACAAACCGTCGTGGATTGAAATGACCAATTTAATATTGTTTTTGTTTCTTGAGCGATTATTATTAGGTGTGCGGAGTAAGGAAATTTACCCAAGGTTTCGCCCTGCCTGGAATTGAATCCATGTTTCTCACTTGCGAGGCAAATGCTCTAACCACTGAGCTACAGGACTCCACTTGATTTGCACTTATCACATTTATATTAGAAATCCAAATTGCAACAACAACAAATTACATTTGTATAGCGCCTTTCACGTGAGGAGAATGTCCGATAGCGCTGGACATTCAGGAATCTGCACCTGAGCTGGTGTTTGGGATCAGGAGGTATGGATGGTAGTGAGGGTAGGAGTAGAAGGGTGACCAAAAGCACAGTTGAAGAAGAGGGTCTTGAGACAGGTCTTGAAGTAGGTCAAAGAAATTTACAGCACAGAAGCAGGCCATTGTACCTGTGCTGGCTCCTTTATAAGAGCAATTATTAGATGGTATTGTTTCCAAAACAGAAAATGGCTGAATGACTTTACACATCTCTCAAGGTTGCTTTTACTTACCATATTATAGACACGGTCCCATCCAGCTAGTTATGCACATGTACTCCTTCATTTTCAGGATATCAAATAAATACGTAAAATTTATCCGTACCCTCAACTCCCACACTCAAAACTCAGCATTCCTGGTCCATGTTCATACCTGCAGTGACTTTGGCAACCGAGCAGTCTGAAGGCAAGCTCAGGTCCCTCACAGATGATCTTGTAAGTTCCTTTAAGAGGAACCTCCTAACAGAATCAGAGTCACTCCTGGGGGAACTATCACCCAGTACAATCCAATGAAGCTTCACTCCATGGAATGTGATTGATTATTTGCATGTGTTTCATTATGGTAAACATACGTCTCATAATATTCCTAGCTGACTATCCCTCAGAATAAGGGATAGTCAGCTAGGACTCAACACACGCACAATAGCAGGGTTTTTGAAATAGAAAATAAGACTGTTGACACTGTAGGAATATCACCACATGCCAAAGCAGCAGGAACAGAACTGTTGGAAGCACTTGATGTTGAGTCCTACGTGTGGAGCAGAATCTGTGATCTCAAGCATATGTGTGGGAAAGGAACAAGGTGAAAGCAAACACACAAAACGGTTTCATGGTTTAAATGGTTTCTATGGCACATTGCTTCCTTTACTAGAGAACAACATATTAGATATAATATAAATATGAATAAAATGAAACTGCTTTATTGATACATTGATTGTTTTTTTAAACAGGTAGCTGGTAGCCTATTTTCATGATTATCCAAAATGATAATAATAGTACAGTACTTACAATTCATATAATGCCTATATCATTGAAATATCTCAATTTGCTTTATGTAGGAAACCAGGAACAGAAAGCAACCATTCAGTTTCTTCAAATGATAGGATGTCACCAGATTTTTTGCCTCTAATGATCTTGAATTCTGATATATAGAAACCAATTGTACTGTACCCACATTTGTTTATGTAATGGTCGAATTCTTGGTTTGGACCTTTTTTTTACTTCTCACTTTAAAGTTGGATTATCTCATGCAGAAAGTCAGCCAAATCCTTTATGGACTCTACTGTTATCATTTTGCCCACAAAATATACAATTAATTCACTTTACAGTATATTCTGCGCAGTGCTTTGAGATGTCAAAAATGAGGTAAGGCACAATAACAAATGCAGGAATTTTTAGTTGTATTACAAGATGATGACTTAATTTAACAATAACTTGCATTTATATAGCACTCTTCACATAGGATAGCAACTTTGAGCCCTGCTGAGTGGATGCTGTGCAAAGGAGAAGGGGAAGTGCAAGGTTACCAGAGGTGCAGTCAAAACAGCAGGACTTACAATAAATAACAAAACAACAAATTACATTTGTATAGCACTTTTCATCTCGGGAGGATGCCCAATGGCTGGACAATCAGTAATTTGGACGTAAGATGGGGATTGGGATCAGGAGGTGGGGAGGGCAGGGCAGGGAGGTTAGAGGTACGATGGCGACCGAGGGCACAGTTGATGAGGAGAGTCTTCCGTTAGGCCTTGAAGGAGGCAAGTGAGGAGGTGAAATTAAGGGATTGTGGGATGGAGTTCTAAAGGGTGGGAGCAGAGAGGCTGAAGATCTGACTGGCAATGATGAGGTGGGCTGAGTGAGGGATATATCTACTATTAGGTCAATTCGTAGGCTACTAGACCTAAGGTATACTGAAATGTATAGGATCTGATCTTCTTCCTTTTTTTTTACTTCTCACTTTAAAGTTGGATTATCTCATGCAGAAAGTCAGCCAAATCCTTTATGGACTGCAACAGTAATACTGGTTGCAATATAGTAACACTGATGGCAATAAATCAAAAGTGTCTTATGTAAGAGGATGGATTTAACAAGCATATAATCCTTGTGAGCCACGCTATAATAAACAGAATAAAGGAGGTTTGAAAATGGAAAAAAAGAAATGAATAGACAAAAACATAAAAAGTGTATCGGTGTCTAATCATTTGGCACAGGAATTAATGGAAGAACACACTGTTATAACCTAGGACACTTTCGACTCTCTAAGGCCTCATTACTGTCCACATATACCTTTGTCCTATTAATGTATAGTTTGCTGCTGAGGTGACACGATGGTTTCATATCTTCAACTGGTTAATTCAGGTTAATCACAATGCAAGCACCACTGCTTGTTGCCAGCCCACTGACTTGATGAAGTCTCTCATGACAACAAATGGGATAAATTGCAATGTTATAAGCCACAGCCATGAAAATGCTACTTTCTTTTGAATTCCCCATTCTGCATCCTTCATCTTTTCACTCACCATTCATGTATCTTCATTGACAGGATTATTAGAATTTAGATTTTTTGTTGACCAGATACAGTACTGTGCCTGCTGCTACAAATGATAAATGGCGCATAACTGTAAGAATGAGGATTAGCTCTGCTTGTTGTGTGTTTTGCACAGAATTATAGGTGTAATGTTCCACCCAATCTTAAACAATATTACTATTTTGCATGAAATTTAAATGGTGCAGAATTTTGTAAAAAAAAAAGATTCATTCTTTATTGTGTAACATCTGACTTTCTCAAGAAGAACCATATTCCAAATTAAGTTTGATGCAAGTCTAATGCAAGATGGAATTTGAAACTGTATATTTGATTTGGTTTTATTTGATTGAACTATATATATTGTCACACTTGTTTTCAAACCCCTTCATGCCCCGGCACCTCATTACATCTCCAACCTGCTTTCCCCACAACACATTACCCAACTCCTCCGCTCAACTGGCTCTGAGCTCCTCCATGTCCCCAGTGCTCTCCTTTCCACCATTGGTGGCCGCACTTTCAGCCAGTACACCCCGTAACTCGGGAACGCTCTTCCTCTATCACTCTGCCTTGCCCCTTCCTTCCCCATCTTCAGAAAACAGCTGAGGACCCTTCCTCTTCAATCGTGCATACTTTTACCTCTCCCATTCCCCCTCTTCCCCATTAGGTGTGCTCTGACACTATCAAGCACTCTTGGACACTAGGTGTGAGAGGTACTATATAAATTAAAAGTTGCTGCTGTTGTTGAATATAGTGTATATATTCTCCTGTACATGTATACCACCATGTTTTCAATAAACAGCACAAGTTGAATTACATTATGTTATAAATTAGGGTTAATGTTCATCCCTAGATTTATTCTGGTCTCAGCTGGCGATGCTCGTCTCTGAATCAGAAAGTTGTGCATTCCAGCAGCACATGAAGACTTTGACCTCATAGACCAAGCTAATGCTGCAGAATGCTGCATTGCCAAAAGTGACGTCCTTCAACAGTGCAGATAGGATGTCAAAACAAGGTCACACCTGCCTGTTTAAGTGGATGACAAGGATCCCATGGCATTATTTCAACAGAGAAGGGAGGTTTGCATGAAGTCCTGGCTGACAGTCCTCCAGATAAATTGGTCATTCACTGACTGGCTATTTGTGGTACATTGCTGTTTGCAAAATGGTTGCTGTGTTTGCATCAAATACAATCACCACCACATTTATTATTATTATAGTTGTTAGTGTGCTCGCCTCACAAGCAAAAGGACCCGGGTTCGATTCTTGTGCAAGGCAAACCCTTAGGGCAAATTTTCTTACTCCACATCTAGTAGTAAGTGGGAACCCAGTTGTTAGTTGATAGCCTGATTGCTTTCTGTCAGTAATAATCCTTCCCCCCTCAAACAATAAATTGATCAATCAATCCATGACAGTTTGTGGGACAATGCTGTGCCCAATTGGTTGTTACATTTCACCCACAAAACTTTACAATATATTTATTCTGTGAAACAATTTGAGATGTTTCCATACTGTGATAAGGTGCTGTATCAAATGCAAGGATTATTATTATTATTATCATCTTTGATGCATTTTGACATGGTTCAAAATTAGAGGTACTGCATCATATTGAATGATTCTTCTTCTGGAGTAAGCCAATGATTTTGTAACTGTCACCATTATTAAATATTTGTGAGTGCATTTAGAATGGATTTCCCACAACAGCTACAAAACAAATTGTCTGGGGGATTGTTGGCCAGAACATCAGGAGAAGCCCCCTTCAATTTTTGAATAATGTGGAGGGTCATTAAACTCAACGATTAACATTTACGTGAACAGGCAGATAGGATCTTGGTTTAATGGTATTATCTGAATCACAATACCTCCAGCAATGCAGCATTCATTCAGCATTGTATTGGAATATCAGCTTAGACACCAGGAACCAGGGTCAAGGAGAAATATCAATAGGATATATTGTAGTTAAGCAGAATTCCTTCATTTTTGACTTGACTGTCAAGTGTTGTTTCCTTCTGAGTTATTTGAGAATCACATTATATCACTGTCATATAATTTCTCTGATATGTAATTTTTCCTCATGCACTTTCAGATGTCCTACAAACATGAAGGGAGTTAAAAAAATTCTGAATTGTACTGTATCAAGCCATCTGTGCTCTGTTTCTAAGACCAGCTCTTTTATTTTTTGTGCATAGTGCAGCATTTGTTCTTATGTGTTACGTATTACTCAGTTCGTATCATTTTAAAAAAGTAGAGTTCTGATCAACAATGCTCCAGATAAAATTGATCATTCATTTTATTTGTGCAGCATTGCTGTGCACAAATTAGCTTCAATTTTTGTCATCAAATAAAGTCCCTACAATTGACAAAATATACATGCGAAGTGCTTACATTTATATACAGCAGCACTTTTAATGTCTGGAGGGCAATTCAAAGTGCTTCACACCAATGACTGAGCATCTGGTAGAGGGAATTGAGCAGCGTGGGAGGGGGACAATAATGGCTTCAAGTGTGGTCAAAAAGATAAGTCTTAAGGCAGGCTTTAAATGTAGGGAAGGGGGCAAGGTGAAGGGATTCGAAGATGGAGTTTCAAAGAGTGGGGGAATACTAGTTGAAAGGTAGCTAGCTGATGATGGGACAGATCAGGTGGGGCATATGAAGCAGACAGGTGTTAACTGAGTGAAGGGATCAGCTGGGTCAGTGGAAGAACAATATATTGATAAAACAAAACACAAAATACTACAGATGCTGGGAATCTGAAGCAAAAACAAAAGTTGCTGGGGAAACTCAGCAAGTCAAGCAGCATCCATGGAGAAAGGAAAAACAGTCAACGTTTCGGGTCTACAACCCTTTGTCAATATATTGATGTTGTGTGAAATAATTTAAAAGTTCAAATTACAAATTTAAAAGTCACTTCAACTGGCAGGAACTGGCAGGTTTTAAGGACACATTTTAATAACAATTCCTCTCTAGTCAATAATGCGTTGCTTAATTATCTCTAACAGTAATTGAGTAACATAGTGTTGGAACACTATAATTCCTCTATGAATCCTTAAGTGACTAAATAATAAAGAAAACATAATATCAACATAATGTCTAATAAGGCTAAGGCAACGGGGGACCTTTCCCAATTGCCCTTACAAAGATTGAAATAAAGCAGCCAGACACTGTTTTAGGTTTGTATCTGCCGTGGTATTTTGTTGTGAAGGTTTTAATGGCACTAAAGCAGATTGATTAAATCATGCCTTGCAGGTTAAGTGCGTGGGCCTCTATTATAAGACTGCCTAGCAGTAATCGCACAGCATCTGGCTTATAACATTCAGAGAACTGACTTGACAGACCCGGGGGGTGCCTGAGGTTAGTCCAACCTACCCTCTTGTTCAAATTGTATGAAAAAGTCATTCTGTTTGATGACAGCCTGCAGATAGATTTGTTATTGTTATCAAGTAAGTTCACAGGCAGAAGAACAAAACAAAATTAATTCATTTTATTCGGTTGATAGACATGTTTACTCTTCAGGTCTAACCGGTTAATGCTATCACCAAGGCAATTTAGAAGAAGGTACCACAGAATCTAAATGGCAAGGTAACTAGCAATACAACCACCAATCTCTTACTATTGTAGTGTTTCAATGTGAATTGTTTCAAGGACTGATTTAAAGTACTGTACTGACAATGGAGGTGAATAACCTTGATTTTTATCTCTTGTTACCCCCCATCCTGCATGAAGAAGATTAAATGATTTTTAAATTATGAATCGCTGAAAGCAGAGTTTAAGATAATAATACTTGCATTTGCTAAAGTGTCTATGAGCTTGCAAAACATTTCATAAGCAAAAATGAATGAGGCTTTATGGAGTCATAATGTTGCTATCATGATGCTGATACGTAACTGCCATAAATGGGTCTGGATGGTGGTGCCAAAAATTCTTAAGTACAGTAGTAGGAAGATTTCACTTTGTGAATGTTTATCGTTGGAAGGTGCCAAATCATAGAACCATAGAAACCATAGAAATGTACAATAGAGAAGAAGGTCAATTGACCCATTGTGTCTGTGCTGCTTCTATTAAGAGCAATCCTTACAGTTAGATTTACCTTCGCTTACGCATACCCCTAAAGGTATTTATTATGTTCCTTTTGAAATCGTACAACTGTAGCAAACATTCAGAAACCATTGTTACATCAAAGCTCTAAAACCTGAATATCATGGTGACACTGGTCTCCAGAGAGCTCAGCTGTACGATGTTACAGTAAAATTGTGAACCAGGGATTTCCCGAAATCCCAAATATTTTCACTAAAATTGTGAAACCATGAAATCAGGGATTTTTTAAAAAGTAATCCTTTCATCATATTAATGATAAGAATGTCATGAGTATCTGTATTAATGACATTAGTATTATGATTATTAAATTGATAACCCTTGAGATTTGTTTGCTTTAACAATAAATAAATAACACACTATGAAAACATTTATGCACCATTAATTTCACGTGACATTTCATTCACTGATGAGTAAAATAATAATAATAACAATTGCATTTGGTATAGCACTTTTCACATCTTCTGGACATATCAAAGCATTTCACAGAATATACTGGAAAGTGAATTGACTGTATATTTGTGGGTGAAACGTGGCAGCCAATTGTCCACAACAACAGCAAAATTAAATTTGTAGAGCGCCTTTCACGTCGAGAGGATGTCGCACACAGCAGGGTCCTACAAACAGTCATGGATTGAGTGACCAAATTATTATTGGTTTTATTTGAGGGATTATTATCAGGCATGTGGAGTAAGGAAACTTGCCCAAGGTTTCACCCTACCGGGAATCGAACCCAGGCTACTTGCTTAAAAGTTGAGTGCTCTAACCACTAAGCTACATGTTCATTTGTTAACACAAGTGAGGCTTTCATGTCATTGGGAGCTTTGCTTTGAAGCATTTGCAATGGTTGGTCCGAGATTTCTTCTGACCAAAATTACACTTCCGAGAGCCTTGTTCACCACGAACAGATTGCAATGACAACTACACAGAATCGACACTGACCTTTCCTGCTTGACTTCTCCTCTGTTAATAATCGTTCTGGGCAGAGGTCAAATTGGTTCTTGGAATTGTGACCCCCTCACAGTGCTGGCCTTCACTGCTATCTTGTATCGGTCACTCTCTAAATTTCTATTAATGATAATTAACAACTGCTGGGATCACTTTTCATGAAATGCCTGACTCCTAATTATAGTGATTTGATGGTTTCACAACTTTACCCTAAATTTCTGAGATTTTGCATATTCCCTGGTTTCATGACTTTACTGTGATATTTAATGCCAATTTCAATGCGAAATGGCACCGTACAAATGGTATAAGTTTGGTAAACCTGCATGTTGAGGTGAGGTATAGGGCACACCAGTCATGCAGGATATAATAATATTTAAATTTGATACAGTATCTTTCATGTTGGGAGGTCAAAGCGCTTCACAAGTTATGTTGTAAAGTTGTAATGACTATATTTTGCAGGCGAAAATGGTGGTCAATTTGTCCAGCCTCGCTTTTTCAACAACAACAACAGCAAAATTACATTTAACACCTGTCATGTTGGGAGGACATCCCAAGGCACTGGACAGTCAGTATTACCGCATCATGCACATATCACGGGCTGCTACAAAAACAACACAATATATTTATAGAGCGCCTTTCACGTTGGGAGGACATTCTAAGGCGCTGAACAGTCAGGTCGGGATCTGAACAAGGGGGAAGGGCAAGGTAGGGAGGAGGGAGAGAGTTAGGAGGGGTGGAAGAGAGTTGAGAGGGTGGCAGAAGGCAGGATCAAAGAGGAGGGTCTTGAGACCAGCTTTGAAGGAGGCAAGGGAGGAAACAAGGCTAAAGGACTGTGGGAACAAATTTCAGAGTGTGGGGGCAGAGAGGCTGAAAGCTCGGCCACCGATGGGAGGACAGGGGACATGGAACAGACCGGAACCTGCTGAACGGAGGGGGCGGGCAGTTTCATAGGGAGACAGCAGGTCGGAGGGATAGGCAGGGGCAAGGCCATGAATGGCCTTGCAAGTGAGGACAAGAATCTTGAATTTGATCCTCTGTGGGATGGGAAGCCGATGGAGATGGGTGAGGGTGGGAGTGATGTGATCACTGAGCTTGGTGCGTTTGAGGACACAAGCTGCAGAGTTCTGGATGATCTGCAGCTTGTGAAGGGAAGAGCCGGGAAGGCCAATGAGGAGGGAATTTCCATAGTCGATCCTTGATGTGACGAATGCATGGATAAGGATTTCGGCAGCATGACTGGCGAGGCAGTGGCGGAGACTGGCAATGTTACTTAGGTGGTGGAAGGACAGTTCAGGGTGAAACAAGACACTTTGGTTCCTGACTGGTTTTGAGAGATGAAGAGTGCAGCCTTGGATGCTGGTGCTGCCAGCCCCAGAGGTGCGGAGGAGCTGACGCAAACCGATCAGGATAGTCTCAGTCTTGCAGACATTCAACTGGAGAAAGTTGTTCCTTGTCCAGAACTCGATGTTAGACAGGCAGGCAGTCAGGATGTCGGTAGTCTTGCAGTTGAGTTTGGATGCGGAAAGGTAGGGTTGGGTGTCATCCACATACATGTGGAAATTTAACCCATGACCGTGGATGATGTTGCCGAGTGGAAGCATGTAGAGGGTGAAGAGGAGGGGAACAAGGACAGAGCTGAGGAATGCTGCATGTGACGATGCGGGAGCTGGAGTAAAAGCCGTTGGCGGATACAAAGTGGAGAAGGTGTGAAAGATAGGACCGTGACCAGTCAAGGACAGAATCTTGAAGGTCTTGGTTGGAGGAGAGGCAATGGAGGAGAATTGAGTGGTCCAAGGTTCCAAAGGTGGCAGATAGGTCGAGGAGGACAAGGCAGCAGAGGGAGCTCTGGTCACAAATGGTCAGGATCTCCTTTGTGATCTTGACCAGAGGAGTTTCCGTGCTGTCGCAGCACAGAAGCCTGATTGGAGGGGTTCATGGAGGGAGTGGGATGAGAGGAAAGAGTGAAGCTGGGAGGAAACAACTCTTTCAAAGACCTTTGACAGAAAAGGGAGGTTGGAGATGGACTGGTAGCTTGAAAGCTGCGAAACATCAAGGGAAGGTTTCTTAAGGATGTGGGTGATAGTGGCTGTTTGAAGGGGGTGGGAATAAGATAATGGACTGGATCAATAGTGACGACTCCTGCAAGATATTAGTAATGCAGTAGATGAAAGTAAGGGCATTGGTGACATCAATATAATAGAATACTGTAGGCAGCAGCCTTTCAAAACACAATTGTATTTCTTCCTAGGACTGGGGCCATCTACATTACGATGCTTATGATTGATACAGGACTTGAATCCAGAATGCACCAAGGTAGAGATTTGAATGCTGTTCACAAAATCAAGCATGATTTCATAGTGAAAGTGCAGGCATTGGGTTGATAAAGTTTGTCAAATTCTAATAAACTGGTGGAGCAAGCTCAATGAGCTGAATGGCTTCTTCCTGTTCCTGTTTTCCCATGTTAATATGTTCCTATGAATTTGACACAGGGCTTCATGTCATAAGTTGCCAGGAAGCTGAGATGACATGATTACCAAAAGCATGAAACTTGATCCGCTTTTCAATGTCATTCTCACTTGTGTGAATGACGATGTCCTTGAAAAACTCAAGCAGATGTTACTCCCTCTGAACTACATAAGCGTGGAGATTGTGGCTGATCCTATTCTGTTTCTTCCACACTCTTTTTGACATTTAACAGTGTGAAAAAAGGAGCAGATGTCATGCTCACATGAACTGTGGTACTATAATACAATGTGATTTCAATGGCATTGGGTTCTGGCTTTCAACTCAGTTACAGAGCAATAAAATCATTTGCAATATACAATAATAGGTCAGTAATGGCTTGTAGGAGATAAAATCCGGAAACCTGAACTATAATGAAACAGGAAAGGGAGAACAGCTGGTCATTCCCATAACCTACAAGTAGATTTACAACAGTAAGATGGGCCAGCATGCATTATAAACATCTTTCCAATGCAAGATAATTAGTATGCAGAACCATGTCTATTTAGATCAGGGTGGTGCAACTGGGAGTCCTTGGATCTCCCCCTCTACTCTCCATTTATTTCCATCCGCTCTATCCATAACCTGTAAATGTTATTGTTTCTGGAAGGGAAACACAAAAATATTACTGATGCAACCCGCAGACGACTCTAGCAAAAAATATCTAGTTTACACATAGTGTTCCAATCTTAAATCTGGACAAAGTATTATCGCAAAATCCTGGAATGTAAATCAATCATAATCTAGGGCAGACTGACACTGCATTACAGTGGTGGGGTGTGTTGCATTGTTAGCGATGGGATATTAAACCAAGGTTTCCTCTGCCTATTCAGGTGGGTGTTAAAGTTCCCATGTTACAATTCAAAAATAGTTACTCTGGCTTCCTGGCCAGCAATTCTTTAAATAAATCCTTTAAATTAGTCATTCATTTCACGGCTGTTTGTGGAACATTGATGTGTGCAAATCGACTATGTCCTTCTGACACTAAAGGTGCTATGGGATTTGTTGTTGTTGTTGGCATTCGCCTACAAATACTCATTCATTTCACAGGTATTACAGTAAATCTTGTAAAATGTTTTGAGACTCCCCTCTCTCCTCATTCCCTCCCGATTTGAAAGGTGCTATTCCAAATGCAAGAAATGTTATTATGATTACTATAATATATATTTAAGTATGTGATTCTCTTCCAAATGCTTCAGGACAGAATTTTAATAAGACTCATCCAACAATCAATTGTTGATTTTAAAAATGTTTAATTCACAATTCTTTTTCCGGACAGAATTATTTAAAGTTAAATTTGAAACAGATTTCACAAATTCGATATGAATATAATATTTCAAATAAATATTTACACAATAGTCTTATTATCCACCCTGATGTCTCTCCCTAGGAGAAATTATTTTCCGGAAAGCATGGACGTGGGAACAAAAGCTCAATCTCTCCTTGGGAAATTTAACACATCACATACTATTTTGCTTTACAATTTAAGATTGTTTCGAATTTTGAATAATCATTCAATCTTAATTTGATAGCCAACTTTTTGCAGATAAAACACTTAAACATTTGATTTTACTGCTTCAACCAGATTTCCACACAAATTAATTTGTTAAACTTTAAGGCTTGAATATGGGATATCAATTAAGTTGTAAATCTATACATAGTGGCAGATGGAAATATTTTTACTGAGTAAACCAAGGCTGTTAGATTGTGGCACACACTATTTGCAATAATTTAGACTATTTACCATAAAGCATGGATAAACAGAATAGTATTTTAAAATAATATTTGACCCATTACACTTAACAGATTTCCTGCATCTCCAACCCACCCCACCGAAAACGTTTATTGATGTTTTATCTAATTTATGAGCATTCACCTAGTTTTCTAATCTACTTTATTATACAAAATGCTCATTTTACACAGCTTCCTTATTCATTTCCCACCACCATGAACTACTATTCCCTGGGCTGCTGAACAGAGAGGCACATAGCTCAGGGCAACATTAAAACGAATTATGCCATATTTGCAGCCACTGGAAGTGGGCGAAAGGTTTCAATCATCCAGTTTATTTGTTTGTTATTTTTTATTCCTTATTATTTCAAAAAGAAAATAATCTGTAAATGTTCAATGTTAACAAAGAGGTTTAAATTGGAATACTAAAGGCTACTATGCTGATAGTGACTTCCAGTTTGCAAATTACATTTTGTGATATTGCATTTCAAGCCCCAAAGCACTTTTCATTCTGATTTGGGCAATATAGTTTATACCTGTAGTAATGACGATTTCTTTTGCTACATAGTCCATAGAATTAAACCCCTCCTCACTCGTCTCCCCAGGGTCAGCATTCAAAAAATCCAATTAATTAAAAACTCCACCACTCATATCCTTGCCAAACCAACTCTGTACCTTTATTACCCAAATCTTGACTGGCTCATCCAGCACTCTATTACAGCATGGATCAATTTTAAAATGTCCAGACTCACATACAACAACAAATCCCATTTGTATAGCGCCTTTCATGTCAGGAGAACATCCCAAGGCATAGGCAGTCAGGGATATAGACAATATGTCATAATAAATATTAATCCATGTATTTGATATAACTGTAGCACTTTTCACATCTTCTAAACGACTCAAAGCACTTCACAGTAAAGTGAAAAGTGAAAAAGTGAAAAAGTGAATTAACTGTATATTTGTGGGTGAAACACAGCAGCCAATTGCACACAACAGTGTCCAAAACACAGTTATAGATTGAGTGACCACATTTTTTTTGAGGGATTAATATTAGTCGTGAGGAATAAGGAAACTTGCCCTGCTTGGAATCGAACCCAGATCTCTCACTTGCAAAGCAAGTAATCTAACCACAGATATATACAACAGATGCAAGTATAAATACTGGAGACATTTAAAATGCAGTCCTATTTTGAGCAATCGATGCATATACTGCAAGGTTTAGCAAGCTACACAAAAAATAGACTAGTGTTCCCATTTCATTAAGTTAATTGACAGGCACAAACGACTGCTGAATTTTGGTTTTCCATTGCGAAAACTGAGATGATGTACTTTAAAAAAAAGCAAAAAAGATGGAAATGCTTAAGTTAATCAAGGACTCTCCAGACCAGGCTGCCTGCTGGTGAAAAGGTGAAGTGTTCCCAACGCATGTTGCCACTGCCTTACTAATAATAATAATAATAATAATAATTCTTGCATTTGATATAGTGCTTTCCACATCTTATCAATGCCCCAAAGCGCTTCACAGAATATACTGTAAAGTGAATTGACTGTATATATTTATGGGCGAATCGCGGCAGCCAATTGCACACAGCAGTGTCCCACACACAGTCGTGGATTGAAATGACCAATTTTATTACTGTGTTTTTTTGGAGGGATTATTATTAGGCGTGTGGAGTAAGGAAACTTGCCCAAGGTTTCGCCCTGACCTGCCTGGATTCGAACACAGGTCTCCCCAGGTTGGTTGCCCAGTGCTCTAACCACTGAGCCACAGGAGCTCCCTTATACTGGCTACGTTGGTGATTCTCCATCAGAGCTATATGGAGAAAAGCAAGAGCCTTTTCTCTCACTTTCCCAAAGTCGAGTCCCTGAGCTGAGGAAGGAGAGGAATAAGTTGTCATGGACGAGTTTACATAGCAGCACTGAACAAGCATTTGTGTCCCTTCTCAATTGGAGCTCAACAAGGGTCAGGGCCAACAACTATATGGGGGGATATGTGGGGATAGAGAAGAAAATGTGCAATGCAAAAACTTACAGCAACAAATGTAATTTAACTTCTCTCAATTTATTTGTACAGTAACTTTACCATGTAAAACAAACTATCCGACCAGTCTTGGACAAAAAGGAATGTGTTAAAACAAAAATTAAACCCCAAAAGTCGAGAGAAGTGGGTTTGAAGCCAGAGACTTCCCAAGGGATAGAGTTTAACACATCAAGTCATTACATTAACCTTATAAACCTTACAAAAAGGAGGGCTTGGGGAGGTGGGGAAAGCAAGATCTTAAGCCTAAACAAAACACAAAATACTTAAGCCTGTTTTTCAGCTTAATACACACACAATGAATCAGTGCTTACTATTCCTCCCCCAAATGGGTTACACTTCAATGAAACAAATTACAGTAAAAAAAACTAAAGGGGTGTAATGGAAACATCCTACATTGAACAAAACCGTGAGAGTGAAGAGCATTTATTTCCCTTTATTTCTAGAATAAGAAAGTGAGTTTCTGCAACATACTGAATCAAGAAGACAGACAGCGTTCTCTGTAAACACCTTATCTTGTTACAATGGGGCAATGGTGAGAGAGAGAAAAAAATGCCAAAAGGACGATCATCTTTCCAAGCCCAGGAGAGAAAAGGGAACCAGTTTGGTTGTATCGGCCGTAAGCATTTCGATCCCAGTTTCTGCTGCCGCCCTGACTCCTCCCTTCATACCCTGGCACACCTTTCCCCCACCTCTCCAACCTGCTTACATCCCACTCCTCTACCCGCATCCTTCGCTCAGCTGACTTCGACCTCCTGCATTTCTCTATAGTATATCTCTTGTCTCCTCTGCTCCACCATCTGTGATTATCTGTTCAAGCGCTCTGAGACACCGTCCAGTGTGGAAAGCGCCATATAAATCAAAGTTGTTGTTGTTATTATGCACCCCACTCACTCACGACACCTCCAAACTATGGAACTCTGTGACTAATTTCCACCACCTTGTCTCTTCCATGCCTATCTTCAGATTATGCCTGAAGATCTTCTTCTTCAATCTTGCCTATAGCATCTCCCTCTTCTGCTTGGTTTGATGTCAAGCTCTGCTCTGTGAAGAAAAAGTTATTGTTTTAATGCACTAAACAATCTGTCATTTCATATTTTACTTTCCCCCACAGGTACCACACAAAAGGAAGAGGTCATTGAGGCCAATACAGCCTTTAAGCACCTATATAAAGATATTTAGCTACTTTGAGACTGTAAACTAAGCAATGTGTGCTCAGGATGCATCTGTAAATCTCTTTTCAGGTACACACAAAAGGGCAGTGCCATTTAATCCTCTGCGTCAGCATTATATTGGTAGGACAACTCCAGTCAGAAGAGCAAGTTTTGATGATCCTTTGGAAGACTCACCTAGCCTTGTATTTTCAGGATGAGAGCACTGCTTGCAGGGCTGGCATTTATTGTTTGTTCTTTGCTGCTCTGATAAGGTGATGATGGGGCCATTCTTTAAACCACTGCTATCCTTGTGGTGATATTACTCTCCTGATATTGTTGGGTAAGGAGTTTTGCGATTTTGGTGAAGCAACACTCATATATATATCTAAGTAAGGAATAGTGACTGACCCAGAAAGTGGTGGTTTCCCATAACACCACTGTTCTTGTTCTCCTAGAAAGTGTGGTTACAACAACAATAACATGCATCTATACAGCACGCATCACACAGGACAGCATCACACAGAGCTGCATGATGGTGGGGCTGAACCCCGACTAAGGGATAAGGAGCGGGATTGTGACCATAGTTGGGGTCAATGAAGTAGGTCTTAAGGCTGGAAAATGCTGTAAAAGCAAGTAGCTACAGTACAGATAACAAGCTTCAAATTGACCGAAGCATTCAATTTTACCAATTTTTTTGGGGTCAACCATGACAAGAGTATCCAAACCAAACTAAACTGAGAATCACAATGTATCCCACATATGGGGATAATTTCAGGGATAATTTATTGGAATGGAATGCACACTCACTCCCTTTAGAGACACATTCTGCTTACCTGATTCAGGAATATATTAGGTGCGGATTCGCAGGAATCAAGGGTTAGGGACCCCAATGTATGTCTAGGGGTACTGCTGGAGTCTAACCAGCTAAAACTGCAGAGTGTGCCATTTATATCACTGTCTGGCAAGCTTTCCCACTGCTTGGCCAGATAGGACCACCCTTCCTGTTAGGGCTTTGGCTTGCAGGTTTAACAGGAGCTGAGTGGGATGCCTCCTTGGCCCCAGTGACTGGTCTGCCCAGGTGCTCCCGATGAGTTAGGCTGGCTGTGATGTTATCAGCAGGTCCCTGGAATACTGTGGACCTGCCTGGCTCAGGAACCAGACCACCACAGAAGGCTGGCTCGATTCCGACATTTCATTGCCATGCAAATCACCGTGAAGCCAGTTCAGATCCAAGAAAACCCAATGCCCCACCGCCCTCCATGGTTTTACCTCGAGGCTCAATCAATTTTTATGCAATTGTCCCTATAATTTTGTCATACCAACAGAAGAAAATAAGTGATATAACAACAACTTGCACTTATATAGCGCCCTCCATGCAGATTAGTGTCTCAGAGCGCTTAAATATATAAATTGGAGGAATAAGCATTTGAGTAGCATTCTCTCCCACCATTCTACATCACACAGTGCTGTGATTGTGTGCTCCAATGGCACTAAGCTGTCTACTCATAATCAGGGCTGATGAAGCAATGTCAGGGGCTAATTGGGTTTGCCTTGATTTCATTCTAATTCTGAATATAGTTATGTGTTGTAATGCAAATTCCTTTCAAGTGCCATGTGCCAATTTAATCTTTTATTTTTGCTGAGATTTTGATTTAAAAAATGGCTTGGTGAATGTTGTTAATTCCATCATAGGTCAGAATGTTCTAATTTGATGTCATGACCACCAGGCATGATGAGAATGCAATTGTAGTGGTTTGCCTCTCCGCTAGTATGCACAAAGCATGTTTTTTCCCTCATGACACTGCCTACATTTGAAACCATATCTCCCAAACTGGATATGCTGTGTTGAATACAATCAGTAAGCAATTTTCTGCCAGATTTTGCCCACAAAATATACAGTCAATTTACTTTACAGTGTAATCTTTGAGTTGTTGAGAAGACTTGATAAGGTATTATATCAAATGCAAGGATTATTATTATTAGTAGTACAGAAGTAGTAATTTCAGAGCATTTAGAATTGGTCAAGATTCCTAAATATAGCCTTTTAGTTTTAAGTTTTCTCTAATTTAGTACGGTATTGCAAAAAACAATTTCTCACATTCTGCCCACTCTTGAACACTACATTCATAGAGTAAATCTAAACCCAGTTGGAACTTCTACCCCATTATGTTTTATACTCCAGTGAAAGGTTTACAGCATAAAAAAAACATTTGGTTAGTCAGTGCTGATAATTGCTACCCACCTGGAACTTTCTGAATCCCATTTCACTGTTTTTTGCTCATTCTCTTTAATATTGTTTTTCTTGAAGTATTTTCCCAATTTCCTTTTAAGTGCTGCAAAGGATACAGCTTTGATAGATTTAGGATAATATCATAGATACAAGGATAATATAGTCCAATCCCTCTTCCAATCAACCCATCCCATTTGCAGAATAGAAGCACTAATAAAGTCGCAGTTTGGCAAAGATTGGGGGAACCATCTGGATCTCATTGGAGTAAAGCCTTATTTTTATTTCAGCAGATGGCTTGGAATTGGTTATCATTGGCATAAACAGTTTTCTCCCCAGTGACAAGGAAAACATTTGCCATCAATTGAATACAATTTCCATTCAATGTCACAAGTAGAATCATTGGTGATGCAAAACCATAATGGGAAATGTTTTAATTGTCTTTAATATAGCAACTTATCAGGTTGTTGAGAATGCCTCAAATTATGTCACAGAAATTACTGTAAAGTGCAGCATATGTTTTGCACTGTATTGGAGTGTCAACCTAGATGATGGTAGTTCAATGCTCTGATGCTGGATTTTGTGAAGGGATGTGTGTCTGAACTGTGGTCAGGAAGATGATGGCAATGCTCTCATGCATTTCAAGCTGAGTTGTATTACTCCCAAGGATGCTCGCAGGGAGTTCCTACTACCTGCCATCTACAGGTGTTTGTGGGATGTCAAATGACCAACTAGTGACTATCCTTCATGGAGGTGAGTCTTTTTGGAGCTGAACTGGCTCCAAGGTGACATATTTAGCAATGGAATATTAAAATCGAACCAATTGTCTGTGGTAATCTTGATAGTCTGATTCCTAAGTTAGGCAAGTCCACGGTACATTATTTTAGGTCACTACTGATGATAGCCCAGCCAACCAGGCTAGTCAGCAGGACATGTAAAGGCAGCCAATCATTGGGGACAAAGACTCCTCCAACTCACCTCAGTTTGGTTTGGATACTTGTAAGCATGATGGTAAGCAAGGGTTTCTACATGTGTCAAGACTCCCAGCTGACCCCTCCCAAAAAATGTTCCAGTTGTTGATTATCCTCTGTGCAAAGCACAAGCGTCCTAGTATCTGTCCTGAAATTGCCCTTTAGTAATCCATCTTGAAATTCAGTTGCCTTTTGTTCCACCCCAAATTTTTCGTCCTCCCCCATTTGTTTCACCCCTTCCCGTACACTCCCCTCCCAGCTCGGGTCACACACCTCCTGTGCAGCGCCTTGGGACGTCCTGCCGACGTGAAAGGCACTTTATAAATGTAATTTGTTGTTGTTGTTGTTGTTGACAGGTCCCGGATTTTAGTCAACTTGTCATGGGGTGATTCCCAGCTGGTCACTGAAGTCACTGGCTTTGTTTGTGTGAGTTTATGTTAGGATTATCCCTTTATAAACTCGCACTCTCAAGGTTAGTAAACTTACTGGCAGGTGGAGAATAATAGCTCCTCACCTTCCAAGGTCAGTATATTCACCAAAAAAACACAGAACATCCACTGCTCATGTCTCCCTCTGAAATAAATTAAATTTAAAGCTTGTATAAACAGTAATGTCAACAAAAGTCAGACGTGAATGCGCCGAGACAGACACGGTTTACAAATAGAGCTACAACTTACAAATAGATTTTATTAGTTCAGGGAAAGCTCTCAGTGGTCCTTGAGTGGCCTTCACAGCATCAGAGACAACACTTAAACAAGCCACAGGGTGTGCAGGTGCCTGGGTTTGCAGTCATCATTCTGCACCTCTCTGCTCCACGGGAAATTACTCTCCAACTCCCATTAAACTGCAGTATGGTTTAGTGACTTTGAGGGGAATGACATGGGATAATGACCTGGATATCACTGACACCACAGTGTGTTGGCTTGACCATGTGACCAAACTGCTGGCTTCCTTTGTTCTCTCTGGCCCTGCAATTGAGGTCCCAGAGCTTTACTTGTGCCAGGCCTGAACGGAGAGAGCTCAGAGAAAATTTTATAATAGCTTTCATACTGTCTCGGCTCAACCTCCTTCAGATACAATCCAAAGGCCCTTTGATTTGCAGACCCCCACACAGCATGTACCAAAATCTAATACAATACTAATGCAATTTTTTCACTCAGCAAGTTGTTCGAATCTGTAATGCATCGCCTGAAAAAGGTGGTGCAAGCCGATTCGATAACAACTTTTAAAAGCGAGGGAGATATTTATTTGGGGAGGATGGGTTTGCGAGGTTATGGGGAGAGAGCTGGGGAGTGGGATTAAATTGCTCTTTTTAAAGAGCCGGCACAGACTCGATGGGCTGAATGGCCTCCTTTTGTGCCGTGAGATTCTATGATTGTATGATACTGTAAATACAGTCAAAACTAACGGCGGATACAATTCTGAAAATACTTGTACAATCTAAGATGATAGTTTGCTGCTTTCCTGTCTCATAACTTTCCAATCATCAATGTTTCACACAAATTGCTCTTTAGAGACAAAGCAGTTCATGTACTGCACAAATGCAAGTTTAAACTTTAAAATATACAGTCATATTTGTATTTAGAGCAATGAATGAAAAACCTTGAATCTAGTTCTGTAACTTGTGGTTTAGAAATACTTTTAGAAATACAGAGTGTTAAGTGCTAAGAGCTCATGAATTCACTGCACAATTGTACAAGAAATATTTTACATGACAAATATATATTTATATGATGGATATCTACAGTAGGAAGGTACCCAACAGATACTGCTGAATGAATTTGCTTGATCTTTATAAAATTAAAATGAAGAGGTATGTTAATGCAAATGTCCCAGCTATATGTGTAAAATGTAAATCGTTTGTGTGCGAAGCTGAAATGTTTGCTAAGTTGCAATGTAGCGGGGGAGCTGGCACTAGGGCTTTTAACATATAACAACGAGCCAAACTGTCTGAAAGCAACAGCAGTGAAAGATCAGGCAGCAGAAGGACAATATTGAATGATTCAGAACCGGAATTAGTTGCAGAGAAATTCTAAAGAGTAAATTGTTTGGTCGTGTAAAAAAAACAGGGTCAAAGCCAGTGTCAGGATGAAGAGGGCTATTCTGCCCTCTCCACTCCCATTTCTTTAAATGAGCCGGCACAGACATGGTGGTCAAATGGCCTTCTTCTGTGGAAATGTCCATGGTTTCCATGGTTCAAATAAATGCTCAGCTTCAATAAATCCTTAGGCGCAACATATTTATTCATTAATGTACGTATCACCATCAGAGGTTTGTATTTCTAATGGGATATCCCAGTATTTATAATGGGATATAAGTGCTCCGAGAAGCTCTGAGTGAATTATGGAAACTATTGTTGATGCCTCAGTTGATGCCTAGTGATGGGTGAACTCTTTACCCTCCTCTTCTGCTCTCTGCCCTGCTTTATGAAAATGCCCAACATGAAAGACGTTATATAAATATAATGGTGTTGTTGTTATTGTTGTTATTTGTACTTGAAACTACTAAAGTGGCTATGAAGCCAATTCTTGGTGTTGTTGAACCTACTGCTCAAGCATTTCATTGCGGATTTGCAGAATACAGACTTAACTCATTCAACTCAAACTAAGGTTTTCATGCCTCGATTGTAAGCAGTTTGAAATGGTGAGTATTCAACGAGCTTCCCGCTCTAACCACTGCAGTGACAGCGGCATCAGTGCACTAATGAATACGTTAAAATAGTTTTTTACATATGAACTGTGCATGCTAAGACCACTTTGTGAATGTAAGTGATGTCTTTACACTTCAAGCGAGTTTAATAAAGTACTTCAAGCTACAGCCCAGAACAGGTTTCAGCTGCTCACTGCTCCCTTCCATTCAAAAGTGACCATTGTTCCATTGAAGAGGTCAGATTCATGTCATTGTTCAGCAAACAAAAATGCAATTTTGTTACAAGAGAATAAAAATGGTTCGCTCACTTAATACTATAGGAAATGAAAGGAGAGGAATTAATTTTGTTTTAATGAGCAGAAACCTTTGTTATTATTTGAAGGCATGCATGGTTAGTTCCAAAAATCTATATCTTTGTGTCTCTTAAACAAGTCAATTAGTTTAATGTTGCTGTCTATAACTTCTTCCAGTTACAATGGTACAAACTAGTCCAAGGTCAGGTCTTTAGCTTTATGTAATATTTACACAAACACAATCAGAGGGAAGGCAGATGGAGTTTAATGTTTGGAGCTTAGTAATTCAAGGAGGAGGGAGCCATTGGTATACATTAGTTCATGAATCTAAGGAAATGAAAATGACAGTTGATCAAAGGCAGAAGATAAACTCAGCACTAAACTGGGCAATGAACAACAACAACAAATTGTTGAAATACTGAATGAAATACAGAAGAGAAACGTAGGCATATTATTGCAAACGGGTTCTCCGTAATCCTAACTACATAATGTTTTAGTTGCATAAAAGATTGAGAATTTTTAGATTAAGATTCTCAAGGTCGATTTTCCTACAGATTTCCCCACAAAAGGTAAAATGCTCCAGCGATTCAAAAAATGTTTTTATTCATTGCTAATACACACCTGATGCGATCTATTTTACGATATTCCCAAACAGCATTTTTTGAGTTCATTGAAACTTTTTGTTTGTGAGTTCCAGTTTATGAAGCTAGAGAGAGATTGAGAAATTCGCAGGGAATGACAAACCTCAGTCATCAAAGCTTAAAATAGTCCAATTGGTTGTTCTAGTCACTGGCCCTGTTTTAAACGTTGCTGATTTGAGCTTTCATATTCACCTGCCATAATGTTTGTAAATCTGAATTTGGTTACCAGACCTTTGGAAAGTTAGGTTCAGTTAATCTTTAGTGTTTGAACTTCTACCTATTTTTCAGGACATAGGTAAACAGGACCAGGACATTAAACCCATTGCGTCTGTTCTATTAATTTATTAGATCTTGTCAAAGCGTTTAATCTCAATATCTCATCTTTTTACCATACTCCTATTAACTCTCCTACTTCTTTGACCTCACTTATGATATTCTCCCTTGCTCAGCATCCAAGCCCAACATTGTACAGAACTCTGAGCTGCTATCCTGCATGAAAGGTAACATATAAAAACAACTTGTGTTGCACTACTTAAGGACCAAGTATTTATCCATCTATCTCTCTTTTAAACTTCCATATTGATTCAGTTTCTGTAGCTTTCCAGTGCAGATCACACATCTCTGTTGTGTGAAGAGATGCTTCTTAACCTCACTCAGTATTGATCAATTTTAGTCCGAGTTTAAGGCTATCCTCCAGACATTGAATTGATTGTTCACTTCATGTCTGTTTGTTGGGCATTGTTGTGGGTAAAATTGTCTGGTACAAATACAATCATTACACTTTCCAGAAATCTCATTCCAGAATCATGGTATCTTACAACAACAATTAAAAAATTACATTTGCAAGAGCGCCTTTCACGTTGGGAGGACGTCCCAAAATGCTGAACAGTCAGGGGTCAGTACCTGAACATGGGTGGTGAGGCAGGGATAGGGTAGGGATGAAGGAGAACAGTGAGGTAGAATGGTGGCCGATCTTGAATTTGATCCTCTGAGGGATGGGGAGCCAGTGGAGCTGGGCGAGGGTGGGGTGATGGGGTTGCGGAGCCTGGTGAGGGAGAGGATACCAGTTGCAAAGTTTTGGATGATCTGGAGCTTGTGGAGGGATGAGTGGGGAGGCCGACAAGGAGGGAGTTGTTGCAGTGGAGTCTTGAGTAGGGAACGGCGATATGGGATTTTTCCGGATATGGATATATCGGTTTGCTCATACCTGCTTAAACCGATCTATCGAGTTTTTATACTGCGCATGCGCGTGCATTCGAAGTGCGCGTGCATTGATGGCGCGCGCGCATTTATGGTGCGCGCTCAGTCGCGGTGCACGCGCATTGACGGTGCGTCCGCACTGACGATACGCGCGCAGTCGCGGTGCACGCACATTTCGAAATGCGTGCTCTAGGTCCAGAAAGTTTGTAATGTTGGTGTCAAGGTCTGTTGAATTATACAATGTTGTTTGCTCCCTACCTCCCCCTCTCCTTCTCTCCCTCCTCTCCTCTCTCCTTCTCTCCCTCCTTTCCCCTCTCCTTCTCTCCCTCCCTCCCTCCCCTCTCTCCTTCCCTCCCTCCCTCCCCTCTCTCCTTCTCTCCCTCCCCTCTCTCCTTCTGTCCCTCCCTCCCTCCCTCCCCTCTCTCCTTCTCTCCCTCCTTTCCCCCACTCCTTCTCTCCCTCCCTCTCCTCTCTTCCTCTCTCCTTCTCTCCCAACTTTCCCCCTCTCCCTCCCCTCTCTCCCTCCTTTCCCCTCGCTCCTTCTCTCCCTCCTTTCCCCCTCTCCTTCTCTCCCTCCCTCTCCTCTCTTCCTCTCTCCTTCTCTCCCAACTTTCCCCCTCTCCCTCCCTCCCCTCTCTCCTTCTCTCCCTCCTTTCCCTTCGCTTCTTCTCTCCCTCCTTTCCCCCTCTCCTTCACTCCCTCCCTCCCTCTCCTCTTCCTCTCTCCTTCTCTCCCTCCTTTCCCCTCGCTCCTTCTCTCCCTCCTTTCACCCTCTCCTTCTCTCCCTCCCTCTTCTCTCTTCCTCTCTCCTTCTCTCCCAACTTTCCCCCTCTCCTTCTCTCCCTCCCTCCCCCCCCCTCTCTCCTTCTCTCCCTCCTTTCCCCTCGCTCATTCTCTCCCTCCCTCCCTTCTCTTCCTCTCTCCCAACTTTCCCCCTCTCCTTCTCTCCCTCCATCTCTAAACACAAAATAGAACACACACACACCAAAAACAAAATCTAGAGATTTATTCTCCTCCATTTCTTGCTTGAAACTAGCATGTAATGTCCACGTGTAAATGAGATCTATTACAATAGAAAAGAGAGAGACAGACAGTCTGACTGTTAGAGTTAGAAGCCAGATTATCACTGCTGTGTGTGTAGACACACACATAGAGGCAGTGATAATCTGGCTTCTAACTCTCTCACACACAAAAATAACACTTACAGCCACAAAATGCCACTTATTTTTATGTAGTCTGAAGTCTGAATTAATGTCCTTCGCCATTGGCAAGCTCTCCTTTGCTATGCAAAAAGTGACAGCGTTCGTGATACTTTGCCACTTTTTGTCCCCTCTCTGGTACAATGTTCTCCTCTTAAATAAAGCAGGAATTGTTTGAGCTGCACTGGCCCCACTACCTGTCGCTTTCTCCGAAGCGCTGGTTCGACTTCGTTCTGTTGTCGACAATGATTTCGCTCTGAGGGCAGCGTGCTGGGCGGGGTGGTGCTGCTTAATGTGTTGTCGCAGGTTGCTCGTGCTCGAATCAGATGTCTTAACCAAGACCTTGCAAACTGTACATCTATACACACCATTACTGACTGCATTGTTTTCAAAGTAGTCCCATACGGGGCTTCTTTTCCCCATGATGAGAAAGGTAAATTTTCAAACTACAATTTTCAGCGATGCGACTTTGTTAAGACGCCACGACTCACGTCGAGTATACACAGTAAAGTGTGCGCGCGCATCGGATGTGCGCGCCCGTTAATTGTGCGCGCGCACCGAATGTACGCGCATTCCATGCTCTAGATCTAGGAGGTTGCAATGCCGGCGACAAGGTAAGCTGGAAAAGATCGCATTACACTGATAATACCAACAATATTGATATATTGCCAGGAATGATATTAAAAATATATCGATGTATATTTTTAAAATCGAATCTCTCGATATAACAGTTTTTTTAGAATCACCATATCGGCATACCGATCTGAAAATCATATCGGGTTTAATCGAAAAACCGATTAATCGCCGTTCCCTAGTCTTGAGATGACAAATGTGTGTGAAAGGGTTTCAGAAGCTTGAGGGGTGAGGCAGTTGAAGAGACGGGCGATATGGCACATCCATCTTACAGCACAAAAAGAGACCATTTGGCCCATTGTACCTATGCTGGTTCTATGGAAGAGCTATCCAATTAGTTCCACTCCCCGACTCTCTCCCCATAGTCTTGCAAATGTTTCCTTTACAAGTACATATCCAATTCCCTATTGAAAGTTATCATTGAATTTTATTTGAGATATTTAGATGTGATAACACACAATATGAATTATTATTATATAAGGTTTTTTTGATAAAGCAAACACCCAGTTCTGAATAAACACACTTTGAATAAATTCAAAATGAATTAATTACTATGCAACATTTTTTTTTATATATCACTGTAATATTAGCAAGAAGAAAAGCGTAAGATTGCAAACCCATTAAGATGACAAAATGATGATGATTATTTTGTGTAAAATAAGATGCAGGACGAGATTTTACTACAGTATTTAGCAAAATAAAGTTACTGTCATTTCCAATGAAAGTTCACTTGCTTCATTGTTTTTTGTGGTCAAAGACCACTGATGCAGATCCCTGCACAGGACTGGATGTGAGCAAGGGAGAGAGAGGGTAAATGTAAATGTTATAAAATGAGCAGTGCAGAGATAGGAAAATAGGCAGGTTATAAAAAAGGCCGTCTACTCTCAAGCTTCTGATCTCACTCTTGCACCAGCCTTGGGTGACTTATGTTCTTAATTTCTCCACTTGAAGCAAACTTGAGTCAAATCAAAGTAAATGAAGGTAAATAAAAAATTCTTAATAATAAATAAAATAATAATAATATTTACACTAGGTATAGCGCCTTGCACACGGGTAGGATGTGTGTTTTGTGGGCAAACACGGGAGCAAATTTGCAGACAGCTATATTCCACAAACACCCAAATAATATATTTTTGGGTGGTGTATAAAACTCAAAGTCACAGGGAAAACCTGGAGACTTTCTTCTCCAGGTACCTACTAAATAGGTATGATTGCAGTGTGGAATGCGAAACAAACAGCTATGAATAAATATCTGACTACGATCTGCAAGATGACAGGAGTTATACTGTTGGTACATTTCTTGTTTGATACTTTGTTTCCTAAACAATAGGAGCACTTGCAATAATCCCTTCGAGAATTAGAAATCTCTGCAACAATAGGATTTTGAATGCTTTTTTCCACAAAGGTAATCTCATCTTCATGCTAGTCCCAAAATATGCATTCAAAAGGAACATTACAGTGATTGGAACTCCCATAAAATCATTAACAATGTGTGTGACATTTGGAGGGCAACACATGCTTTTCGGGCGAGGATGCAGGTGATATCGTCACAGAGCAAAGTGCGGGAGAGGACATTGAGCCTCGGCCTCTTGTTTGCCAAGTGCAGAAGAATAAAACTTTCTTGCACTGGATAACAGTGCACGTCGGATTCCAGTGCTTTGAGATGTTCTGCCAACGTGGAATGCGCATTGTAAATGTGAATTATATTGTATAAATTGAATTGCTTGAATTGTAGTGTACGGTGTTTTGTAGCTAATGTCAAGTGTTGGAACATCTTCTTTATAAAAGGATACTGTGACCAATTACAGTTCTCTCATTGCTGACCTGTCTGCCTTCAGTCACAATGCCGCTAACCTGGAACTCCCATCCTCATTCCCTCCGCATTGCCATCTCTTTATTTCTTTGAATCGCACCTACCTCTTCATCCGCTCCCATTGGTCCCCTTTTCTTTCCCCCTTTCCCTTGTTCGGCACCCAACCCCACCACAGTGCAGTGGCTCCGAGGTGCTATCTTGCATGATGATCCCTACATAAATGCAAGTTGTTGTTGTCTAAGATAATGTCAACAGAAATTATACCGAGGTCTTTCTTGCTAATGTAGGGAGCAGTTGGAATTCTGTCTTGAGCCAGTCTACCCCTGGCCTTAGCATTTCTCTCCCAGTCCAATGCCAGATTTATAGCCACCCCATCGATCAGGTTGTGGTTTGCCTGAGCACTGCCCTTTGTAACTGCTAGGAGTGGAGTAGGTGAGGACACAAAGTTTAATTTAAGACTGTGGCTGCTCTACAATCCTGTACTCTCATGGGGTTTGGCTAAATTGAGCAGCAAAATGCTGAGCAGCTCAGCTGTTTGCATTTGCACAAATTCAATGCCATATTGAGTTCTGTCACGAATCAGTCTTTGGATGCATTCAAATCAGGGTATCTGGATCACAGTTTAAATCAGTGTTAGCCCATAGCATGGGAAACAATAACTGTTGGAATGTGTTTACATTTTAGATGCCCCTCACCCCCCATTTCACAAAAGGTTTTTTACTTTAGCACAGGTGATAACAGCCAGACCACAAACAAATCTACAATTCTGTATCTTTAGAAGAAAAACTAGTGTGGTAAATTTGGATTGGACGAAGTATCCTTTGTGCATTGCTTCTTTTTTCTTCCCTGGCCACTGATTCAATTGCTCACACATTCCTTCAGATCAGATGAAATGGGATAGAAATTTTGGAAGATGTGACTGACATTCTAACACATTGTGTTTACTGTTAATGCTATCGCAGCTTGTGCTTTTGCGGAAGACAAGTGGACACCATGAGATGGGGGCGTGGGCAGGAACGGCGCAAGGTTATTTAGTGCCCTAGGTGAGCCTTCAGATGTGAACCCCCTACTAACCTTTGATAAGCTAATGTTAATACTGTACTAAAAATTCATATAATTAATTATCAATCAAAGTAATGGTAATAGTTATACATGTATTTATGAAACATACTTTTGTTTTATTTAAGTATTAAGCACTCTCCGGTCAACTTACTGCTAACTCCCACGCCTCCGCCACTATACGCCAGCAGACGACAGCAGTAATTTTTGCTGTGCAAAGCAAACCTTACGTGCTCTGTAACCAGGGCCTGTGCCCCCAAAGTTTTGGTGCCCTTGGCGACCGCCTAGTTCGCCTAAAGGTAGCGCTGGCTCTGGGTGCTGGTGCTAAAACATTTTAAACTTCAAATATAAAAAATATTAATTAACCATATATTTGTTATTGTACCTTTCGTATTGGGAAGACATCCCAAACATTTCACAGGATAAGCTGTAGAGTCCAATGATTATGTATTTTGTAGGTGAATGCGGGAGTCAAGGTGCACACAGTAATGTCCCACAAACATAAGAACAACAACAAAATTACATTTGTAGAGCTCCTTTCATGTCGGGCAGACGTCCCGAGGAGCTGAACAGTTAGATCAGGACCCAACCAGTGGGGGAAGGGGCGGTGTAGTGGCAGGGGGACGGAGAGTAGGAAAGGGGGGATAGTTAGGAGGGCAGCAGAAGGCACGGTCGAAGAGGAAGTTCTTGAGACCGGCCTTGAAGGAGGAAAGGGAGGAAACGAGGCAAAGCGATTGTGGGATGGAGTTCCAGGGTGTTGGGGCAGAGAGTTCCAGAGTGTGGGAGCAAAAGTTAGATTCCCACAAGTAAGACCTTAATAATAATACTAATGCTTATACAGATCACATATGTTTATACAGGCCAGACATGAATAACTAGGCCAGTCATGTGTATATAGGCCGGACATGTTTATACAGGCCAGACATGAATAACTAGGTCAGTCATGTGTATATAGGCCATAAATGTATATGTAGGCCAGACATGTGTATATAGGTCAGACATGACTATATAGGTCTGTCTGATATGTAGGCCATCCATGTTCATATAGACTATATAGATGACACTTAACGCTTCGTTATGCTTGTTAAAGTAACTCCAATTTCATTCTGAAAATGCTTCTGATCTGCTATAATAATAATAATCATCCATGAATTTGATATAGTGTTATATTCACATCTTCTAGACGTCTCGAAGCTCTTCATTGAAGAGACTGCAAAGTGAATTGACTGTATATTTGTGGGCGAAATATGGCAGCCAAACCATGAACAAGTCATGGTTTGAGTGACCAAATTACAGTATTATTGGGGGTTTTTCTCGAGGGATTATTATCGGGCATGCGGAGTAAGGAAACTTGCCCAAGGTTTCGTCCTGCCAGGAATTGAACAAATGTCCATCGCTTCCAAAGCAAGTGCTCTAACCACTGAGTTACAGGACTCCTTCTATATTGGAGCTGTTTGATTTTGACCCTGTCAAAGACTAACAATCGCAAGGAACAACATCACCCCATTTAAGTTTTGGTGAAACCAAAAATAGGGCAGGGTTGTCTGAAAATGCATTCCATGAACATAGAAGCATTCAAAACCCCTTTATAGCTTCAATTAAAATAGAGGTCGTTGGGAACACTCAACAGGTCAGGCAGCATCTATGAAGAAAGAAAAGTGAATCAACATTTTCGGTTGATGACTTTTTGTCAGAACTGGGGGATGTTAGAAGGGAGTAATTTATGAGGACAAGCAGCAAAGGGGGTGAGCTTAAGGGCATCCTCTCACAGTTCTGTGAGGGGAAAATGGATGAGGGTGGAGGTGCAGGTCGAGGGTCGCGGGCACTGTCGACTATGGTGGAGGGGAGTCCTCGGCTGAGGAACAAGCAGGACATTTGAAAAGCTCTGGTGTGGATGGTGGTATTGTCAGAGCAGGTGTGGCAGAAGTAGAGCAGTGGTTCTCAACCCTTTTCAGTAATCTATCCCTTGCTCATTTTCAACATTATCGTGTACCCCCACCCAACTACATACACACAAGTCCCAATACCTTCCACTTGCATTTTATGACCAAGCTTTTCTTATACTGTGTAACAAAATAACTAGCACATACAAAACAAGGGGAAAAACAATTAAAAATTTAATTTGGAAGGCTATAAAATGCTAAATAAGAGAGCTAAATAAATCAATGTACGCCACCTGTACCCGCTGGAAGTAATTTTGTATGCCCATGTACCCCTGGTTGAGAACTGCTGAATATAATATGATAATAATCCTTACATTTATATAGCGCTTTCCACATCTTATTGACGTCTCAAAGCACTTCACAGAATACAACAACAACAACAACAACAATTTACATTTATATACATTTATATTTATATAGCGCCTTTCACGTCGGGAGGACGTCCCAAGGCGCTAGAACAACATGCCAAGGTTGGGACCAAAGCAGGATGGAAGGGAGAAGACAAGAGGGAAGAAAGGGGAGAAAAGAGGAGGGAGGGAGGGGTCGTGGTTGGGAGAAGGAAAGTAGGAAAATTGACTGTATCTTTGTGGGAGAAACGCGGCAGCCAAATTGTGAACAACAGTGTCCTGCAAACAGTCGTGGAAGTGGGGTTTGGGGAAAAAGGGGAAAAAGAGGGTAAGGGGAAGGACAGCAGGAAAACTAATATTTGTGGCCAAAACGAGGTAGAGAAACTGTGAGAATGGAATGTAGTTGGTAGTTGATTTTAACCACTTCAGACCTTAAACACAGCTCCCATCTTCTCCCATCATCTTCTATAACAATTCACACATCCTCTGGCTCTCAGACAGTTCTTTAATTTCTCTAAACTCCCGCTGTGGCCTTCTTTTGTCTGGTACCATCAACTTCTAATTGCATCATCTCCTGTCCTCCAGCTAAATTTTTCCTGGGTCTTTCTTTCTCCACCTTTTCTCTGCTTTCCTTTAAAAACTTCTCCCTTCCAATATCCCCCAGTTGTGACAAAGAGCTCCTGTAGCTTGTTGGTCAGAGCACTCGCCTTATAAGCGTGAGACCTGTGTTCAAATCCAGGCAGGTCAGGACGAAACCTTGGGCAAGTTTCCTTACTCCACACGCCTAATAATAATCTGTCCCCAAAAATCACAATAATAAAATTGTTCATTTCAATCCACGACTGTTTGTGGGACACTGCTGTGCGCAATTGGCTGCCGCATTTCGCCCATAAATATATAGTCAATTCACTTTACAGTATATTCTGTGAAGCGCTTTGAGACGTTGATAAAATGTGAAAAGAGCTACAACAACAACAAACAACATATCAAATGCTATATCAAATGCAAGGATTATTATTATTCACCTGAAACATGAACTCGCTTTCCTCTCTCCATAAATGCTGCTTGACCAGCTGAGCATTCCCAACACCTTCTGTTTTTATTTCAGATTTCCAGCATCTGCAATATTTTCCTTTTCTCATTATAGATTTTCATGGAATGTAATTTTTAGCCTTATATAAAAAACTATTTTTTTCCAGATACCCAAATACATAAATATTTTCCTTTCACAACCACTGAAGTACTTAATACATTGTTGATGTGCATGCTGTTGAATTTTGAAATGGTTCTATACGAAAAGAGTTTTTCTGTTTTCCTGGCCAATAGTCCTCCAACAAAATTAATCGTTCACTTTATGGTTGTTTGTGGGGCATTGCTGTCTATAAATTAGTTGCTGTGTGTGCTCACAAAATCCACAGTCACTACACTTCACAACAAATCGTGTGAAGCTCTTTGAGACGTTGAAAAACACTTTATCAAATGTAAGGATTATTACTGATAGTAGCTTCAGTGTGCCATGGATGAAATGCCCACAATTTAATTAAGTTGCAGTTAATGTTTTTCCCCTTCATTTCTTCATCTTTTGATACCTATCAACAGTTTTGAATTCTCTCTTCAGCAACTGATCTAATTCTTCGCTAGATTGAACATGTGCTCTTATAAATTTACAATTTCCTTCAGTGTCAAACCTGAATTACCCAGCTGTTGCCTGATCGAAACTGAAACCAAGGCAATGACTGGAAACCAGGTCGAATATTAGACTTTGCCTGTCACTGAACAAACAAGGCAGATTAATAAAACCTCCATTACACTCAGCAATAGTCAACTGTAATGATACAAAGAAAGGAAGTAAGTGGGTGAGCTACGGAAGACTAGTGAGGCATACTGTTTGGAGAATGCTAGAAGCAGATGGTCTGCCTACTCTGTCAGTTGAATGTTGGGTGGCATGTGGGAGAATCACTCAAAGTAAAGGAGGAGAAAATGTTCATTAAAATACCATACACAAGTTCAATACTGAAAGTTTAATCTGCTTTATGTTTTCATTGCATGCAAAGCATCAACCTTGTGCTGTAACAACAGCAACAACTTAGATTTATATAGCGCCCTCCATGCCGAACGGCGTCTCAGAGCGCTTCACAATAACGTATCTCGGGGGCGAGCTAGGGGCAGGGGGAGAAAGGTGACCAAAGGCGCGGTCGAAAAGAAAGGTCTTTAGCTGAGACTTGAAACTGGGAAGAGAGAGGGCGAGGTGAAGGGAGTGAGGAAGGGAGTTCCAGAGCCTCGGGGCACAGTAGCTGAGGGCACGGCCACCGATGGTGGAACAGAGGTTTCAAGGGACAAGGAGGAGGCCAGACCTGGTGGAGCGAAAGCAACGGGTGCTGGTTTTAGGTCGGAGAGGTAGGCGGTGCAGAGAAGTGGAGAGATTTGAAAACAAGGGTGAGGATCTTGAAATCGATCCTCTCCGGGCAGGGAGCCAGTGAAGTCTGGCAAGGACTGGGGTAGTGGGGGAGCAAAGTTTGGTGCGGGTGAGAATGCGGGCGGCAGAGTTTTGGATGAGTTGGATTTTATGGATTGTGGTGGAGGGGAGATAGGTGAGGAGGGCATTGGAATAGTCCAGCCGAGAGGTGACAAAGGCATGGACCAGGGTTTCAGCGGCTTTTGGGGCGAGATATTGCCGGAGACGGGCGATCCGTCAGAGGTGGAAAAAAGCAGTGCTGGTGAGGGTCCGGATGTGAGGGAGGAAGGACAGTTGGGGGTCGAATCTGACGCCTAAGTTGTGCACGGGTTCGGAGAGTTTTAGGGGCAGACCGGGAAGGTGGAGGAGGTGAGAGCCATATGATTGAAGACGTTGATGAGAGCCAAAGAGTATGGCTTCCGTCTTGTCAACATTCAGCTGAAGTTCTCGCTCATCCAGCATGGATCCTGGGGTACCCCGAAGGTAACTGGGTGAGAGTGGGAGGAAAAGCCATTTGTTGAGATGTACTGCTGGTTTGTGAGGTAGGACTCGAACAAGTTCGGTCCCACTGAGATGAATGACAGAGGACAGGTGGTGGAGGAAGATGGCGTGGTTGACTATATCGAACACAGTGCACAGGGCCAGGAGGATAAGGATGCAGAGGGAGCCCTGGACACAGATAGAGAGGACATAGTTTGTGACTTTCACAAGCGCAATCTCTGTACTGTGGGCAGGGCGGAAACCAGATTGGAAGGATTTGAAAAGGGAGTGGGAGGAGAGGTGGGCGCGGAGTTGGTTGGCAACAATGCATTTGAGTGATTTGGCAAGGAAGGGCAGGTTTGAAATAGGGTGGTAATGGCTAGGGTTTGAGGGATCTAGGGAAGGTTTTTTGAGGAGGGAGGTGATGGCATCAGTTTTGAAGAGGTGACTGATCCTGTGGAGAGGACTGATTGTTGATGTCAGCCAGCAGTGGGCAAAGGTGGGGGAGCTGGGTAACCAGCAAATTGGTGGGAAGGGGGTCAACGCAGCAGGTGGTGTGCTCCATTGAGCCGATGGTGTGTGTGAGGGTGAGGACGGAGAGACGGGGGAGACGGAATGTAGGAAGGGGGTCATGGTAGGAGCTGATGATGGGGAGGGTGAGGGGGATGGAATGGGAGGGCATGGTGGTGGGCGATGAGAGGCAGGAAGATGAGGCTGCCTGGCGGATATTGTGGATTTTGGAGGAGAAGAAGTCCATGACCTCCTCGCACTTTGCATTTAAAGTGAAGATTGAGGATGCCTGAGTGGGTGGTGGGAGGTAGAAAAAAGGACTTTAGGGTTGTTCTTATCCTCCAACATGATGTTGGAATAGTAAGCCGTTTTCGTGTGCGACAAAGAACGGCCGTAACTGTGGAGATGCTCGAGCCACAGTTTGTGGTGAACCGTCAGACCTGTTTTCTACCACCTGCGCTTGAGCAGCCGGGTTTGGGTTTTTAGGGAGCGGAGATGAGTATTATACCAGGGGGAACGGGTAGGTTTGGAGATGAACCTGGATTTTAAGCGCTCTGAGACGCCGTCTGGCATGGAGGGCACTATATAAATTGAAGTTGTTGTTGTTGATTTCAGGGGGACGAGAGAGTTGAGGGTGGAGGAGGCGATTATGGAGCAGCTGGATTGCTGCTTCAGGATCACTGTGGAAGGAAGGCCAGAGGTGTAGGAGGTCAGTGGATGTGAGAGCCTCTGTGAGGGTTTCAGTGTGGAGACTTTTCCATGGGTGAAAGAGTATAGTCGAGGGTTTGGAGGATAGAGGGATGCGAGAGGAGAAGGAGATGAGGAAGTTGTCCGAGATGGCCTTGTCATTTATGCTGAGGTCAGAAATGTCAGGGCCGTGGGTGAGGACAAGGTTGAGAGCGTGGCCATAGTTGTGGGTGGGTGAGTCGATGTGGAGGGTGAGGTTTAGGGAGGAGAGGAGGGCAGAGAAATCAGAGGACAGAGAAATCAGAGGATGTGGTACAAGGAGAGTTTAGGTGGAGGTTGAATCACCCATGATGGGCAGGCATTCAGAGCAAAGCGACAGGGAGGAGAGGAGAATGGAGATGTCAGCGCCTTGGGACGTCCTCCCGACGTGAAAGGCGCTCTGTAAATGTAAATTGTTGTTGTTGTTGTTGTTGTCAGAGAGGAAGGAGTCAGGAGGTTTAGGAGGGCAGTAGAGCAGAAGAATTTTTAGTGAGAGAGAAGGATGGTAAAGGGTGAAGTGCTCAAAAGAGGGGAAACAGCCAGAGGGATAGGGGGAAAGACCAAGGAAAGCTTTGGAGATGAGGACAACCCCACATTGGTTGGGGCAGTGGGTGTGGCGGAAAGTGTAGCCTGAGGAAAGGCTTCGACTAGAGGGATGGGGTCATTGGGGGAGAGCCAGGTTTCCGTAAGCCCAAGAATATCAATGTACTCATCCAGGATGAGGTCGTTTTACTGAGGGCTTTGTTGAAGAGGGAACGGACATTTTGAAGGGAAATGCGGATGGGTTAGCTGGAGTGGGGAGAGGGAGGAGAGAGTGGTGTGGAGAGGATTTGAGGGTGTGCAGAATCGATCGATCGACCGACCGACTGATCAATCAATATTACATTCATGTAGCGTCTTTCAAGTCGGGAGGATGTCCCAAGACGCTGAACAGTCAGGTAGAGAACCAGAGCAAGGGGGATGGGTCAGAGTAGGGGGGAAGGAGAGTAGAAAAATTGACTGTATATTTTTGGGTGAAACGTGGCAGCCAAATTGCGCACAGCAGTGTCCCACAAAACAATCATGGAAGTGGGGTTAGAGGAGAAAGAGGGGAAAGAGGATAAGGCAAGGGGTCGGGGTAGGGGGAAGGAGAGCAGGAAAACCGAATGTATATTTGTGGGCAAAACGTGAAGAGATGCGTGTGGAGTGTGAGGAGGGTGGGGAAGTGGCGAGGGTACCTATGAGAGAGGGGGATGTAGTGTTTGCCTTGAGGAAGTGGTTTGTGCGGAGAGAGTGAATGATGGGACAGTTGGGGTGTCTGCTCCGGGACACCCAGCGCCTGGTGCCCCGGTGGGCCTGACGGAGGATGCCCAGGCTGGAGCAGAGGGAAGTGGGGACCAGGAGAGAGAGAAGGAGTGGGTGGGGGTGGGGCGGAGGGAGAGGGCAGAGTGAGAGTAGCAGATAGAGGGGGGTGGGAAGAGAGACATTTAGGGTGGTGGGGGAGGCTTGGGTCGGTGGGACGGCTAAAACTCGCATGCAAAAGACTGGGAGCAATCTAATTGCTGTTTAATCAAAGTTCTTTATGTGTTAGTGTGGTTAGTGGTGTAAGTGAGGTTCGTAATGCGCTGAGGATACCTTGTAAGTACCTTTACTGACATGTACAGTTTACCGGAACGTAGGTTCTGTCGATATGGAAATTTTCCGATTTAGATATATCGATGGGCTCATATCGAGATATACCAAAATATCGATATTTTAGGAGTTTTCGTACTGCGCATGCGCGCGTGGCGTGCACATTCGGGGTGCACGTGCATTCGGGGGTGCGCGCGCAACCGGGGTGCATGCGCATTCAGGGTGCGCGCGCATTCGGGGCCTATCTCCTCAGGAGGTAAATATCTTTCTCTCTCTGTGTCTCTCACACTCACTCTCTCCATCTCTTTGTTTTTCTGTTTGTGTCTCTGTGTCTCTCTCCTCTCTCACATCCCCCCCATCTCTATCTTTCTGTATATTATCACATCCACCCCGTCTCTCCCTCCACCCCCCCCCCCCCCCCCCCCGCCTCCATCCCTCTCTCCTCTCCCCACCCGCCGCCATCCCTCTCTCCCACCCCCATCCCCCCGCCGTCTCTCTCCCCCCCCCCCCCACCCCTTGCATACCTGTAGATTGTATTTGAGTGCTATGAATACAATATGGCGGCTTTGCACCTCGGTCTGTGCATTGTGTATAGAGATGAGCATTCTGGGTCTTGTAGTTCAGTGTGCGCGCATTCCGATTTTTTCCCTCGATATATCGACTTTTTCAATATATCGATATTTTTGAAATGCCTATATCGGCGTATCGATATGAAAATTATATCGGGTTTTAGCGATATATCGCCGGACCCTACCGGAAAGTGCTTGTAATGTTCTATTTATTTCAGCTACACAAGATAGGGCATTAAGTCTGGTAACATATGCATTTCAGTTTCATGTAGGACGAAAGTAAAGTACATTATCCAGTTTACAGACTCCTATTATTCTGCAACCAGAATAATCCAGCTTGGCATCACTAATTAACCAGTCAGAGAAAAATGTCAAAGTAAATAGTTGACAGTAACCTCGATCACAGCCAGAAAACAAATCGCCATGGAAGGAAGCATTCATGCATCCTATTTATAGAAATCCAATAATAAATGAGTGTTATAAAATATTTACATCTTTCAGACATAATCAAACTGCCTGGAAACAATTGCCGTCGATCACTGGGACAAACCGTGATTTACTGTGGTTTACATCCACCACATAAGCATTATATGATATTATAAACTGGTTGAGTTCAGTGCTTTGTTTTGAGCATCAGAATAGCCAAATCTCAAAGGGAGTCTGGTTTCCATGTGAGCAGTTCTGACCTATGTATCCAATGTACCCAATTCAAGTATAGTATTAACCTTTTTTTTAAAAAAGACTTTCAGATACAGAAATCATCAAATATTCCTCCAAGCCACCAGTAACTCTTTTCTTAGAATGCTTTTGGAAAATACTGTTTCACAATCAACATGAAATTGAAATAATTCTAAACATTACTTCTGTTCTGCATGTCTACTCCCATTTGTTTTAATTGAGTCTCATACTCTCCTGTTTGAGAAAGAGTTCACATTTGTTCAATTCCTTTAGCCCATCTGATCTCATCCATTCAGAATTCCCATTTTATCTTCTCATCAAAGCATGAAGTTGTTTTTAAATGAGTCCAGTGTCCTGGCATCAACCAACCTGCCTGGCAATATGTTCCAGTTCTAATTATCCACTGGGTAAAGAAAAACTTGCTGGCGTCCTGAAATTACCCTTTGCAACTTTAACCTGGGTCCTCTTCGTCTGCTATCTTGATGTATCCTAAACTACTGACCTGGGTTTACATTTTCAATCCCATCTGAAATGTAATACACCTCTATAAGGACTCCTCTAAGATGTCTTCTCTCAAGGCTGAAGAGCCCAAGCTCATCTATATTGTTGCTCATAGGTCATTCCTCTAATACTGAGAATCATTTTTTGTTGTTCTCCTCTACACTGCCTCTAGTACCTGAGCAACCCCAAATGATATGGTGAGCAGAACTGCTTGTAACTCTCTAAGTACAGTCTGTTATTGTGTGGTTGTTGACCAGAGAACTATATCGTTTGAGAATGACTTCTGAGGATCTATTGATTTGGGAAGTATGTAATGTTAAATCAGTCCCCATGGATGACTGAAACTTTGAGCTCATCATCTACACTGACACTCCAGTGCAGCACTAGAGGTTTGCTGCATTGTTGGAGCCATTGTCCATCAGATGGGACATTAAACTGAGGACCAAATTGCCTGTTGACGTGGATGTTAAGGATCTCATGCCATACTCAAAAGGAAAAAGTAGTTTATCTCAGTGTTTTAGCCAACAATAATAATCCCTCAAAAAAACCCAATAATAAATTGGTCATTTCAATCTATGGATGTTTGTAGGACACTGTTGTGCGCAATTGGCTGCCAAATTTCGCCCACAAAATATACAATCAATCCACTTCACAGTATAGTCTGTGGAGCGCATTTAGATATCTAGAAGACGTGAAAAGTGCTATATCAAATGCAAGGATTATTACTATTTTTAACAATTCCTTCGATAAAATTATTCAATCAATTCACAGCTATTTATTGAACATTGCTATGTGTAAATTAACTGCCATGTTCACATTCAAAATATACTGTCACTACAACACACAGTAATAAAGTGACTCCTGTGAAGCACTTTTAGATGTTCTCTAAGTGCAAAAGACAAAATATCAAATGGAAGGATTATTATATACTGTATTATAATTATACTATCTGGACTTCACTCTCATTACTCTTCAGAATGGTCATGGATTTCTGCATGTGTCCAAAACCCACTTCACCAAATTGTTGAAATATAAACTGCAATTCAGCCAGAAAATATGTCTGAGAATTATAAAGGACAGTTTCATGATGGTTGGCTTGGGTCAGTTATCTTTGATTGATTTTAATCTAATGATATGCAGAATGCCCTTGGGAGACTGCACATTAGGACTGCAAGATATATTCTCACAGCTAATCCCTTAACCTTAGGTGTCATGTCATTGATTTGATCTTTTTTTCAGCAGATTTTAAATTGGTTGTTCCAGACATTAGGGGCCACACATCAAAAGATAAATTTGGTCAATTATAAACCAATTAGTGAAGATTTGTTACACTGGCACATCGTGGCATCTGTTGTAGTAGAAATTGTAGTCCTGTGTTATGCAGCTGTTCTATTTAATGCATCAATCTTTGGATACTTGCCTTCCGCATATTTTGTTTTAAACAAAAAATATTAGCATCTTCACAGAACTCAATTAATCTCAATTAAGGCCTTCAAAATCCCGCATTATATTTAATTTTATATTATTTGTTGTATATTCTTCAATCTGGTAACTAGGAGATCTCTGACTGCTATCTATATACCACAACTCAGGACTTGGAATGCCTTTAGTCTAGGCTGACAGGTGTCCTGGAGTATGCTGCATTGTCAGAGGTGTCATCCTTCAGATGAACCATAAAACTAAGGTCTTGTCTATTTATTTAGATGGACATCAAATATCCCATGCCACTGTTTGAAAAGGAAAGGGAGTTTCTGCCGATGTCCTATCCAAAAATGCCCCAAATAAAATTGGTCCCTTACTTCATCTGTCATTGACTGCTGTCTTCATCCACAAAATAACCACACCAGTGTATCCTATGAAGCACTTCGAAACATTTCATTGAATGATAAGGAACTGTATCAAATTCAAGTACTGTATAATGAATATTCTGGCATTCTTGCATGATTAAATTTGGGGATTTAAGGAAACATTTCCCTATACTGTATAATGAATGAGTAATGTGGACTCATGATAGGATAAAATATGTACTATTAATGGTTTTGATGAGCTACTTTTCTCCTGCTACATTTCTTTATGTCTATTTAATTTATAGTATGAAGAAGCCCATTCAGCTCATCGTGTCTCCATTCAGTACACTTAGGTGAAAAATGTCACATTTCATAAAAGTTTTGAACACTTTGAAATCATTCTGAAACATCACATTTTCCATTGATTCATAAAGACTGGTCATGCCAGACACTTCCCTTCCTGCTCCCCATCTGACTTTAGCACAATGGTTTGATTTCTATGGTTGGCTTGAATTTATATTGCTTGAGTTAAGTCAATCAAATTAAAAATATTAATAATAATCATTGCATTTAGTACAACTCCTTATTGCATTGTTGAGATGTCTCAAAGCCCACTAGAATATACTGTAAACAACAATGACAAATTACATTTGTATAGCGCCTTTTACATTGGGAGTATGTCAAAAGAATAATGCAGTATACACTATATACAGTATACACTATAAAAATCATAATCCAAACTTTTTATACTGCGTTTAACACCAGGAGGATGTCTCCAAGCACTTCACATGATTTAATGTAAAGTGGAGTGACTATATTCCAACAACAACAACCATGGATATACTGTATATTTTGTTGGCAAACAAAGCAGCCATTTTGCAATAGCAATTCTGTCCCCCAAGTATGTAGCACAAGATGTTTAGAACTTTTTTCTGGCCTTATCTATCTGTAGCTACTTTTAGAGATATGTGGCTCAAATGGAAGTTCAAGAATAATTGTCTTCCGTGTTTGTTACTTGGAGTACAGTCACTTCACTTTACGATAAATCCTGTGTGAAGTGTTTGAGATGTCCTGCTGATGTGAAAGACAATATTGAATCTCAGGATTATAATTTTTATACAGTGTAAATTGCATTAATCTTTTGAATAGAATAGGCATATATTTGAATATATAACACAGTGCCAGACATCTTTTATTTATGTAATTCCAAACATGTCTAATTGGTTTTGTTTGTAAAATTTTATTTTGTCAACAATTAATTACTTTGAGTGTCAATGAATAATACCAATATAAACAGAGCAACGCAGAATTAGTGGATTGCATTGTGTAATTGTGTTTTCTTTATTAGGTAGAATCTATAATAGTAATTATTGTTTATCATTATTCCAGTTTGTTGTAGATCACAATGTTTCATTTTATATTTCATTCTTGTGACCTTCAGTATTTCCTTTAGATGTAAAGAAACTTCCCAAAGGCATTGACCAATACTATGGCCTCTTGCTTGTGCTGTGGATGTCACATCAGCGCATAGCCTCCAACTTGACACTGATGAAAAATGATATACAATGTGATAACCAGCCATCTGAACTGAATTCACATGTCTCATTCAATGCATTGTATTCAGATGGCAATTGTCTTCAACTGTACTCATTCTTCAAAGGGAAATGGAGTACAAAATATAACAGACAGTTGTCAATGAGATACATGATCATTAAATAATAATAAATAATCCTTGCATTTGATATATTTATTATATTATGTTTCACATCTTCTAGACGTCTCAAAGCGCTTCTCAGAATATACTGTAAAGTGAATTAACTGTACAGTTGTGGGTGAAACGTGGCAGCCAATTGCCCACAACAACAACAAAATTTAATTTGTAGAGCGCCTTTCACGTCGAGAGGACTAGGCACACAGTATGGTCCCACAACCAGTCATGGATTAAGTGACCAAATTATTGTGCAAAGTTATTTTCATTTCATGAATGGACCATCTCAAATGATTAAATCACTGCTTTCAACTCACTATCACATAGCTGTTATTCTTTATACTACAGAAGAAGGGCATAGGGTTGCGTGCGGCCTGTGCGAAGTTATCTTATCACAGACAAGGGGTGTCCATTTCAAGTACAAGAATTGGTGAGAAGGAGCATTAATCGATCAGCTCTGAGACAAAAGGTTATGAGTTCAAGCTCATCATTGGGACTTTGAGCTCATAGTCTAAGCTGACACTTAAATGAATTGTCAGAGGTGCTATCCTTTGGATGAGACATTAAACTGAGCTTTTATCTGCTTGTTCAAATGGTCTTTAATGATCCCATGACATTATGCAAAAAGGGGAGTTTTCTCCCATTGTCCTGTCCAAAAAAGACCCTAGAGAAAATTTGTGATTGATTTCAGGACTGTCTGTGGAACATTGCTTTGTGTAACTTGAGTGCCACAATTTCCTTTGAAATACAGTCACTGAACTTTACAGAAAACTCTGAAGCATTTGGAGATATTTCAACATAAGAGATTTTGTATCAAATGCATGGGTTATTCTTTCTTAACGTTGCTAGCTCTAATCTCCATCCTGTGATCCCTGAGCGATAGCATGTGTTGGTGAAGACCAGTATGAGAGTCACCTTTGATTTCCTCCCCTCCCTGTATTGTACAATTGCCTAGAAATAAATAAACACTTATATAAGGCACAAGAATCTTGTTAGTATGCAGAAAATGTACCCAACAAGAGTCAGTATTTATAATAATAATGAGTGGAGGGGAGGATGCCACGACCCCCAAAGTATTTTTAAAACCAAATGAAAATAATAATTATTATCCGGTGGACATGTCAATTATGATCTGAAATCAGTGATGATAAAGGTCACAATAATAAAGGATCTGAAGACACACTAACTGTAATATTAATGGGGTTAAGCAATCAACAGGAACTATACCATAATATTTATACACATCATTAGGGCTCCAAATCCAATAAAGCCGTAGAAATCTGCAACTCAGTAGGGAAGCCACTTGATCCATTATGTTAATGTTCTGTTTGTTGCTCAAATTAAATAATTTATTCTATTCCCAACTCCCTGCTCCTTCTCCATACCTTGTAATAGCCTTCCTCTGTGCGCAATTCTCTTTTAAACGTGCCATTCGAGACCGCTCCTATAACTCCCCTGGCAATTCATTCCACACTCTGGCAACCCACAGGGTGAAATGTTTTTTCTTAACTTCCCCTTTCCTGCGCTGCATTATAAACCTAAATTCATGCACATTTGTCCTCAAGTCATTTACTAGTGGAAATAATTCCTTACTATTTATCCTCTCAGCAGAATGCAATGCAGAAAACCTTTATAGATACACCCCCTTGGGTGTTGATTTCAATCGCTAATAACCTAGCACAATTAAAAACTATAGCCAATTGATCAGGAAAGGAGTTATGTTCCTTAGAATAAAAATTATTAACTCATCAATAATGATAGACTAAAAGAGATTTAAGAATGATCTATTGATTCCAGTGGACAGAGGTTTATTGTGCCAGATTGTTCTCGTTGATGGCACTGTACTTAAAAATCACATAAGATGTGTTTCAGCTGTTGATGAACAATCTGAATAGGGATCATAATGAGTCACAGTAGCTAACTTTGATGCAAATTAAACTGTCTAATTAGTTTGTTTAAAAGTACTTACATCTTTTTAGCTAATAATGCATTGGGTATTGTGCTGAATATGAATTATGCCTATAAAGCAATAATCAGTCTTTAAACTCTTCTTGGAAACTATTGCATGTTTGTTTGGCATATATGAACTGAAAATGGTTATGTTGAAAACATGTTCCTATTACCAAGATTCCTATTAAATGTCACACAAGATATATCATGCTTTTTGCCCAATTTTTAACCTACAAAATACAAGTCATTACACATTACTGGATATCCTGTGAAAGCTCTTTCAAATGTAGACATAACATAAAAGTCGTTATATCAAAAGGAAGGATTCATATTATATTATTAAGTTAATTTGTTCAATAGGATGGTGTTCTATATTTCGTCTGTGCACTCTGGGTGCGGAAGACAGTGTAAGCATTGGGGAACTGATTATATTCCTGTGTTATTGTAGAAGAACAATAACTATTACTTATATTTGTTCAGCACCTTTCACGTTGGGTGGATATCTTAAAGTGTTGCATAAAATTTGAATTATTTGAAATGAAATTAAGGCTTTCATGTAAGCAAATACATCAAATGGAATGCATTGCCTGAAAAGGTGGTGGAGGCTGATTCGATAACAACTTTTGAAAGAGAGGTAAACATTCATTTGGGGAGGATGGGTTTGCGAGGTTATGATGAGAGAGCTGGGGAGTGGGATTAAATTGCTCTTTTTAATGAGCCGGCACAGACTCGATGGGGCGAATGACCTCCTTTTGTGCCGTAAGATTCTATGATTCTAATTTGTGTTAGCAATATCACAAAAACAACAATGAAATGTGCAACAACAACACCTTGCATTTATACAGCGCCCTTCACACGGGATCTGATGCCGAGCCGGGGGAGAGGGAGAGGGGAGCTTAATCAAGATCATAAAAGGAATGTCTTTGGGTGGGATTTCAAAGTAGGGACGGAGGGTCAAGTCGGAGGGATTGAGGGAGAGAGTCCCCAGAGTTTCTGGGCATACCAAGGGGCTTTGAAGACACGGCCACTGATAATGCAGCAGAGGGGAATGAGGGACGAACAGGAAGCTGGAGCCAGCAGAGCAAAGGCAGTGGGTGGAGGATTGAGGGTTAGCAGGTGGGATAGGTAGGAAAGGGAATTGAAAATGAATGAGAGGATCTTGAAATTGGTAGGTAGGCGAAGACATGAAGGCATTTGAAAATGATTGAGGGGATCTTGAAATTGATTTGTTCAGTAATTGAGAGCCAGTCTAACCTAGCAATTTGATGCTGTGCAATCAATCAATCAATCAATCAATCAATCAATCAATAATAATAATAATAATCCTTGCATTTAATATAGTGCTTTTCACATCTTATCGACGTCCCAAAGCGCTTCACAGAATATACTGCAACGAGAATTGACTGTATATACTCGTGGGCGAACCGCAGTAGCCAATTGCACACAGCAGTGTCCCACACACAGTCGTGGATTGAAATGACCAATTTTATTATTGTGGTTTTTTTGGAGGGATTATTATTAGGCGTGTGGAGTAAGGAAACTTGCCCAAGGTTTCGCCCTGACCTGCCTGGATTCGAACACGGGTCTCCCCAGTTTGGTCTCCCCAGCTTGCAAGACAAGTGCTCTAACCACTGAGCCACATGAGCTCCACTTACATTTATATAGCGCCTTTCATGCCGAGAGGATGACCCAAGGCGCGGTACAGTTAGGTAGGGGCAAGAGCAGGTGGGGAGGGGTCGGGGCAGGATGAAGAAGAGTAGGAAAATTGACTGTATATTTGTGGGCGAAACGCGGCAGTCAAAGTACGCACAGCAGTGTCCCACAGACAGTCACGGCTTGCTCCACATCCCCTGCACGAACCACCCCACCATCGGTGGCCAGGCTTTCAGCTTCTCTGCCCCCACACTCTCGAACTCCATCCCGCAATCCCTTCGCCGGCCTTCCTTCAATACACATCATTGTCTTAATGCACAGGTCAGTTTAATGCATCAAATATGCAACTCTTAAGATACTTTTCTTTTGGCTTTTAATGAAGCTTCCCACCCACTCCGTTCAGTGGGCTCCGGCCTGCTCTATGTCCCCCGCCCGACCTGACCTTCTGCCCAGTGGGCGGGCTTTCAGCCTCTCTGCTCCCACACTCTGGAACTCCATCCCACGCCTTGCTTCCTCCCTTGCCTCCTTCAAGGCCCCGGTTTCAAGACCTTCTTCTTTGACCGTGCCTTCTGCTGCCCTCCCAATTCTCTCCCTCCCCTCCTAATTCTCTCCTGCCCCAACATTCTTCCCTGCGCCTCTCCCTAGCTCGGTTCCCGACCTGACAGTTCAGCTCCCGACGTGAAAGGCGCTCTATGAATGTAATTTTGTTGTTGTTGTTGAATCTGTAGTCAATTGTGTAGAGTGGTAAATAGAAAATATAATTCTATGCATGGCTTCTTCTCATTTGGTTCTTGGTTGACTGACCGATAGCGACAATGCAGTATTAAGGGAACACAAATTCTCAGTGGTTCCCACATGACAACAACATTCCTTTCAAGTTACTTCTGAAGCAATACTCAGAGGAAGGATTGTTACACGATGATCAAGCTGCAGTCTTTGAGTCATCCTTACGAGTCCTGAAGGATAATAAAATTTAATAATTGCAGTGGCTTAATGTTGGTTGAGCTTTATTTTCAACTGTTCTAATTCATGCTACATCCACTGATTTACCACCTTAAATATCAATGCAAGAGTTATGGGATTTTTAAATTTAATATGCCATATGTTCATAACTAAAGACAACAACTTGCATTTATCTAGCAGAATTCACACAGGGTAACGACCCAGGATGCTTATTTCCACGTGCGCAACATTGCCAGGCTCCGCAACTATCTTACCCCCCGCGCTGCCGAAACACTCGTGCACGCATACATCACCTCGAGGCTGGACTACGGAAACTCTCTCCTCGTCGGCCTCCCCAGTTCCTCCATTCACAGGCTGCAGTTCATCCAAAACTCTGCAGCCCGTGATTTGATGTGATTTATCGAATCTGTCATATAATTGTGGAATATTTGTCAATAATTAACCGTGAATTTTGGATGGGAACTCCTTACCTTTGTCACATTGCTTCGGGTCAAAGCCCCTTAAAAATGGTACAGTGGCTAGCATTGAATATTTGCTTTGGGACAACTGGTCAGGAATACTTATTGATCAATCCTGGAGCTGGAGTATGTGCACTTCTTCACATGATATCAGTTGGTTAATCCTCCATTAATTTTAAGATTTGGGATTTAAACATAAGAATGAGAATCTTCAAGTCAACCCACTCTGTGATTGGCAGTCAGTGCAGTTTGACAAGGGCTGGGTTAATTGGGGTACGAAGGATTGGTGCGGGTGAGAATGCAGATGGCAGAGTTTTGTACGAGTGGAATTTTGTGGTTGGTGGAGGAGGTGATACCAGCAAGGACGGCATTAGAGTCGTCCAACCGAGAGGTGACAAAGGCATGGACCAGAGTTTCTACAGCTTTTAGAGTGAGGTATTGGCTGCCCATTTTACCAGTCGGTCTATGTCTCAGTGCTCTGGTACATTTTCCCAGCATGAAAGGTGCTCTATCAATTGAATTTTGTGGTTGTCCTCTTGGAGTCTGCTACTATCCTCCTCATTGTTTACTACTTTTACCAGCTTTGTATCATCTGCAAACGTGGATATTGTACTTCCTATACTCAAATCCAGGTCATTGACTTAGACCAAAAATATCAGTAGTCCCGATACCGACCCATGGGGGACACCACTGCACACTTCTGTCCAGACAGGGATTTAAGGGATTTGGGACAAGGTCGAGTAACTGGACTTGAGGTAAAGACCAGCCATAATCTGATAAAACGATGAATAGGCTTGAGGGGCTGAACAGCCTACTCCTATTTCTATGTTTCTAATACTGTTTAATGTTGGAGAGGAAATCGAAGGGTATGGGAGAAGGGATTAGAATACCTGTAGTTGAAAACTCATGTGGAGTATAAATATGGGCTGGTTGGACCATGGTCCAAATAGGAAAATGTCCTATTTTGATGCTGTAATTCTATGCTTTTGGATTGCCTGTTGGGGGACTCTTTAATAAGATTAACATCCCATTTTCCTGTCCAGTATTTTTCTCCCTGTGGTTCAGCATTTTTCTGGCTCCCTTTGTACTCCAACAATCATTGGCCTTCGAGACTGCTTTCACCAAGGCAAATACACACTTTGCCTTGGTGAATTTTAGTGCATCAAATCAATTCTAAAGAACCATATATTTATACAGATATGTAGTGTAAAGATACGTTTAATGACATTACAGCCTTGACACAATTCATAACCTTTCTTGTAACAAAAGAACAAATGCAAGCAAACATACGGATCTTTTAATATCCAATTTCCCACATTTGCTATATTGAGTGTTTGCTTTCCTATAATCAAGACTTACAAATCAAACTACAAACCTATCTTTGCTAAACTGCGGGGCTTGAAACTGTTTTACACTTTAAATGCAAAAATCCAACCCTGAGAATATAATCCAATTTGTTCTTTTGTTACAAGAAAGGTTATGAATTGTGTCAAGGCTGTAATGTCATTAAACGTATCTTTACACTACATATCTGTATAAATATATGGTTCTTTAGAATTGATTTGATGCACTAAAATTAACACTGAAACTCAAAAGCATTTGCAGCAGAAAAGGAAATAAGTAATAATAATCCTTACATTTTATACATTATGTTTCACGCCAAGGGGGAAACGTAACATATAAATATATCACTTCACAGGATTTACACTAAAATATAGTGACTGTGGGTGAACTATAGGCAAAATGAAGTAAACACATGGTACATTTCCTTTTGTGTAAATTCAATGGTAATTTAAACTGAGATGGTGAAAGAAATGCTGTATGTGTTCCTGATAGGGAAATGTAATGAACGCGGAGGCTTTAGAAATGAATATTCTCTGGAAATCCCCTAAAGACTGGAGAAATATCCTGTTTTCCCTTTTGGTGTTCTAACAGTTAACTGGTTATGGATTTCTGTAGCTTCAGGTTGTCGAGCAAACTTTTTTTTTACCTCTGCTTATGCAGATTGTATAAGAAAGACATGCTGCTACTCTGTGGGCTATGACAGTTCCTGCTTCTGGCAGTTCTGAATTGAATGTGACATCAAAGCAGCTACACAAATTTTACTCCGGCGTAGCAACCACATCAAAGCAAGCTGCACAAATTTGGAGGGCAGTGATGTGAAACACTGTATCTGAGTACATAATAAATACATTATCCCAATTGCCACCCCAAACATTATACAACCTGTTGAACTTCTACAGAAGAGAGTTGGTGGAATAGGATGCGCTAATACCTCAAGGGATGTCTTGCTGTTAGTTTCAACTCCCCCTCCCCCACACACGTCACAAGAGGCAAAAATGGTATACGTAATAAGTTATTTTAATTTCTTAATCCGAAGCTGACTGCAAATGGATTTGAAGTTAATGTGTAAAAAAAAAGTTTGATCCAAACTAAATTTGCTGCCTAGCAACTCTGTTTTACAATGACGTCAAGGCAATCATTGAACTGTTAATCTTTTGCTGTCCAGTATTTTTCTCCCTGTGGTCCAGTACTTTTCTGTCTCTTCTTGCACGGCAACAATCATTGGCCTCCCAGATGCTTTCACCAACATAGGGACACTTACAAACATAGGGATCTTTTAACATCCAGCTGCACAAGCAGATGGGACATTATTTGAACACCTCTTTCAAAGGAGAGTACCTCCAGCAAGATTGCACTTCGCCCTGCAATACGCTGGAATTTCAGTCTAGGCTAAGAGTAGCTATTTATTTTATTGAGCCCTACTGCACACTTTTATTAATGTGTGGTAGTTTTTTTAATTTCCCTTATTTGCTAACTTGGAACAATTAGTTGGTTCATCTAATCACTGAGTCAGAAGATTATGAGTTTAAATTGTGATTAGGGACAGTTCGCGTTTAGCCTCGGCTGGTATTCCAGTGGGGCTGAACTGCAACATAGATGGAGGTACCGTCCATTGGAGGTTAATTAGTAGGGTAGCCTGGGAGTGGGCCTTCCTCTGATGTACATTTAATTGAGGCATTGATTGTTTTTCTCTCTCCCAAAGGTGTTTATCTATCTCCCCTTTAAACGACTGAAATTATGCTACACAATTGTGGCCTTCTGGATCAATGTACTGTACTTTCATAACTCTTTGTATGAAGAAATATCCTGTGGGTACACCTTTGGATTCACATCAAGAATACAGTAGTTTACTTTCACTTTAGGAACTCATTAGCTTCACAGCCTGGATATTGCAACACTTTAACTGAGTATATAATCCCAATTGCCACCCACAATTTTTACAACCGGTTGAACTTCTGCAGAAGAAAGTTGGTGGAATAGGATGTGTTAATTTCCTGAGGGATGTCTTGCTGTTAGTTCCCGCCCCATCTTCCCCCACACACGTCACAAGAGGACAATGTGATATAATATGTAAGTTATTTTAGTTTCTTAATCCGAAGATGACATTAAATGGATTTTAAATGAGTGGATATATTTTTGATCATTAGCAGCTGGTGATAACTAACCCACTGTATGTTTTGTGAAACTGGGTAAATTGCGCACGTTCTCTAATAAAACTGGATTGAAATTTGTGGGTGTGTATAAAAGTTTTCATTTAGAAATATTTAGCATAGAAAGCTTTTGCTCATTACCTTAAAATCAAAGCTAGAGCTGCTACAAAGTGTGATCTGAAAACAAAAAAAATTGCACTTGTATAGTGCCTTTCACAGAATATACTGTAACTATATTTGTGGGTGAAACACGGCAGCCAATTGCATACAGCAGTGTCCTACAAACAGTTGTGGATTGAGTGACCAAACAATTATTGTTTGTTTTTGTCGAGGGATTATTATCAGGCGTGTGGAAGTAAGGAAACTGCCCCAAGGTTTCGCCCTATCGGGAATTGAACCCAGGTCTCTGGCTTGTGAGGCAAGTGATTTAACTACTGAGGTACATGGAATCCTGTAGCTCAGTGGTTAGAGCACTCGTCTTATAAGCGTGAGACCTGTGTTTCAAATCCTGGCAGGTCAGGGTAAAACCTGAGCATGTTTCCTTACTGCACATGCCTAATAATATTCCGTCTAAAAAAAACTATAATAAATTGGTAATTTCAATCCACGACTGTTATGTGGGATACTGCTGTGCACAATTGGCTGCCGCGTTTTGCCTACAAATATACAGTAATTTCACTTTATAGTATATTCTTCTGTGAAGTGCTTTGAGACAATGCTTTCAACCATTAGACGAAAACCTCTGGAGCCCCCCTACCTCAATCTCTCCACCTTGCCCCTCTATATTTACCTTCAGATTGTATCTGAAGACTTTCCTCTTCAACTGTGCCTATGGTCATCTCCCCTTTATACCCAGTGTAGCTTCAAACTATATCATTATTCAGTGCTCCAAGATGATACTCTGCATGAAGGGAGCTATAAGAACATAAAAACATAAGAATTAGGAGCAGGAGTAGGCCATTCGACCCTTCGAGCCTGCTCTGCCATTCAATAAGATCATGGTTGATCTTCTCACCTAACTCTGATTACCTGCCCTATCTCCATATCCCCTAATCCCTCTATTTTTCAAAAATCTATCAGTCTCAGCCTTGAAAATGTTCAAGGACTGAGCATCTACAGCCTTCTGGGGTAGTGAATTCCATAAATTCACTACCCTCTGAGTGAAGAAATGTTTCCTCAACTCTGTTCTAAAAGGCTGACCCTTAATTTTAAGACTGTGACCCCTGGTTATAGATTCTCCTACCAGGGGAAACAGTCCCTCAGTGCCTACTTTATCTAGCCCTTTAAGAATCTTATATGTTTCAATAAGATCCCCCCTAATTCTTCAGTTCTCTAGAGAATACAGCCCTAGTTTATTCATCCTATCCTCATAGGTCAGTCCCCTCATCCCAGGAACTAACCTAGTGAATCTACGCTGCACCCCCTCTAAGGCAGTATGTCCTTTTTTAAATAAGGAGACCAAAACTGCACACGATACTCTCGGTGCGGTCTCACCAGGGCCCTATACAGTTGCAGCAAGACTTCCCTACTCTTACACTCTAAACCTTTTGAAATGAACGCTAGCATGCTGTTTGCCTTCTTAGTTGCTTGCTGCACCTGCAAACTAACTTTTGGGGATTTTTTGTCATTATTGTAATTTATATTTGCTGTGGTTGGTTGTCCCTGAGTGTATCATTTCTCACTTGTTAACTGTCTTGGTCAAGTGAGTTTACAATCGCTTCCTCTGTCCTGTTGCTTGGAATGTACCTTTTGGAGATTCTGCCTCAGATCTTTATTTACTATCACTGTTTGTTAACAGTTTGGGAGTTGGTTAACTTTGATAACACTATAGAGCCTTAGTCTTTTATTTCTTTATAATGGAGATCTTTAGGAGCTTTGCTTTAATCAGTCTAGTCTATCACTTTAAGAGTCATGCTTTCATTTGTTTCTGCCCCTCTTCTGCCCTTTAACAAAAATAATAGTAGTCCTTACATTTGATTCAAGACCTTTCAACTCATACTAATTGAAGCATTTTGAGACATCCTTCTGATGTGAAAAAGCCTAAATCAAATGCAAGGATTATTAAATACTGTAGAGATCACTGTGTATTTTGTAGGTGAATGCAGTAGCCAATTTGCCTAAAAAAAAGGAATGTTTTACAAGCAGCCAATTAAGTCAATGACTATTCTTATTTGGGAGATTACAAAGGTGCAAAATAGTGCAGATACTGGAAATCTGAACCAAAGACAGAAATCACTGAGAACTTTGTCTGACGAAAGATTGTGGACCCGAAACGTTGACTCACCTTCCTTTCTACCTCGATGCTGCTTGACCTGCTGAGTGTTCCCAGCAATTTCTGTTTTGTTTTGTTTGTAATATCTATCTGAAGAGGCAGACAGTACCTCAGCATTTATTTCGAAGCGCAGCATTTCCAACAAAGCAGCAAACACGTTGCTGGACATTGGAAACTCCCTTCTCTTTTCGAATAGTGCCACGGGATCTCTAACATCCATCTAAACAGCTGGACAATATCTTGGTTTAAAGTCTCGTCTAAAGGATGGCACCTTCTATAATGTAGCACTTCCCTAGCTCTGCATGGATTATATGATTTCAAAGTTTTGATGTGGAGCTTGGACCTACAACATTCTGACTCAGAGGTGAGAATACCACTCACTGAGCCAGTTTGGCACGCATATTAATTGACTAAAATGTTACTAGTGTTAGCGAGACTGTAGTTACGATGCCATTACCATTTTGTTGTATTGCTCAGAATTTAGAATGTCTACTGCTGCATTTAGTGAGTGCACTGAAGCATACAAACCTCTCAAGAATCGAGACTTATCTCAATACTCCAAACCAGGGAACACAATATTTTATTTACAACATTCAGTAATAAACAGCTATAAATATAATTTACACACTGCAGTCAGAAAGCCATCAACATAATTCAGTCCTAAACTCTCGTAAACTTTACTCAGTTTAGCCTTCAAATCCATAAACACCATTTAAACATTTCAACCATAAACCTCTATAAATATAATTAGATTGTTTAGTCATAATTGTAGGTTAAATATAAACTTTAGCATTAAATCATAGACTGAGAAATATTATACCAGGCACTTGACTGCTGGTTCATGTGGAGCACAGATACGCACAATATTTGTGGTATTCCAGAAAAGATTCCTTAATAAGGACCAACAGTTTAGATCCACACAGTATTTTTCACATTACAAATACTGAGTGGTAGGCTGAGGGAGATATGAAGGTATTGGGTGAGAAGGAATGATGTCCAGAAATAGTGTCAAAGAAATAACTTTTTAGATAGGTTATGAATGCCGAGAAAGAGTTGATAAGATGTAGGGAGGTGGGAAGGAAGTTCCAGAGTTTAGGGAAAGTTTCTGAAAGCTTGCCCACCAGGGAACATTATTTATATGAAATGAAAATGTTATAATAATCAAAGAATCATAGAATCGTACGGCACAAAAGGAGGCCATTCGGCCCATCTAGTCTGTGCCGGTTCTTTGAAAAGAGCAACTCAATTCCACTGCCCCGCTCTCTCCCCATAACCTAACAGACCTGTTCTCCCTAAATAAAGATCTAATTCTCTTTTAAAACTGTTATCGAATCGGCCTCCGCCACCTTTTCAGGCAATGCATTCCAGATTCGAACAACCCGCTGAGTGAACAAAATTCTCCTCAGCTCCCCTCTGCTTCGTTTTGAAATTATTTTAAATCTGTATCTACGAGTCATATCTCCTTTCTCCTCTACTACTTGTTCCTCTGCTCAGAACGCCTGCTCATGATGGGTGACTTCAACCTCCACCTAAACTCCCCTTGCACCACCTTCTCAGACTTCAGCATCCTCCTCTCCTCCCAAAACCTCACCCTCCACATCAACTCGCCAACCCACAATCGTTGCCACCCCCTTGACCTCGTCATCACACATGGTCTTGAATTTCTGACCTATGCATCATGAATAAGGCAATCTCAGACCACTTCCTCATCTTCTTCTCCTCTTGTATCCTCCTATCCACCCGCAGCGATTCTCATCTAGGTGTCAAGCTGCTCCCTGATCGCCTCTCCTCCACCTTCAAATCTGTCGTCTCCCTGAAATCCAGGATCATCTCCAAACACACCCGCTCGCCCGGTATGAAAGCCATCTCCGCTCCCTAAAATCCCAAATCTGGCTGCTTGAATGCAGGTGGCAGAAATCCAGACTCATGGATCACCACCAGCTGTAACTCGAACATCTTCATACCTACCGTAATTCCCAGTCGCAAGTATAAACCATGCACTACTCAAACTTCATTCTGGAGGCCAACAATAAATCCCATTATCCACTGCCAACCACCTCCTCTGTGTGTCCCTCAAGCACCCTCAATAATCATGTCTAACACCAAGTGCGAAGAGGTCATGGACTTCCTTAGCTCTAAAATTGACAACATCTGCCTGGTAGTGTCATCCTTCTGCCCCGTGTCACATACCACCACCTCCATTCCATCTTTCTCACCCAGCCTCAGATACATGTTTTGCCAACAACAAGAGTAGGCTAAAAAGGGGTACTCTGTTTTGCCGATGGCAGAAAAAGTCTTCAGGTTGAGGGGAGAGTCAGGCCAGTCATGCTTCTCATTGTTAATTGCATGGGTTCCAGTTGATCTGTAGGTTGGAATATGACCAGAATGTGCAGGCGTTTGGAGGCCAGCATTGCCTTTCGGGGTCAGTGAAAATGTAATAAAGTGGCATGACAATAATAATAATCATCATCATCATCATCATCCTAGCATTTGACATAGTGCCTTATCACATCAGAAGTCTCAAAGCAATTGACTGTATATTTTGGGGTCAAAACATGGTAGCCAATTGCACACAGGAGTGTCCCACAAACAGTCATGGATCGAGTGATCACATTTTTTTAAGGGAATATTATCCCTGGAAAAGCAATCTGCCAATCGATTGGGTTCCTACTTGTTGCTAGGGTTCCCACTTGTTGCTAGGTAAACAGAACTTTGTGGACTAAGGAAGCTTGCCCAACATTTTGGTCTGCCCATGAATCAAACCCAGGGCCTCTCATTTGCGAAGCGAGTGCTCTAACCACTGGATTACAGGAATCCACTGCCATGTAGCAACAACTACAACAAAATTACATTTGTAGAGCACCTTATGACTTATCGGGGCCTTATCGGGGAGGATGTCCCAAGGCACTGTTGACCACTACAGTTTTGTACAGGTTTGCTTCAATGTATTTTAAATTGATGGAGTAACACAGAGTGCATTGAATTGAATCTTGCCTCCCCCGAAACAAAGCTAGTTGTAAACTTTTGTCAAAATATTTCAGATGCATTAAGACAGCAGAACAAGAAGCCATGAGTTTAAAGTTGCAAAGAAGAATTTTGGGAACAAGAATACTTTCTTTACCCAGAAGGTAATTAACAACAACAAAATTGCACTCGTACAGCGCTTTTCACTTCGGGAGGACGTCCCAAAGCGCTGAACAGTCAGGTCAGGACCCGAGCGGCAGGGGGAGGGGAGGGCGAGAAGGAGAGTGGGAGAGGGGGAAGAGTTAGTGGGGGGGTCGAAGGCTCAGTCAAAGAGGAAGGTCTTGAGACCGGCCTTGAAGGAGGAAAGGGGGAAGGCAAGGCGAAGGGGCTGCGGGATGGAGTTCCACAGTGTGGGAGCAGAGAGGCTGAAAGCCCGGCCGTCGATGCTTGGGTGGTTGGGGCAGTGGACGTGGAGCAGGCCTGAGTCTGCTGCACGGAGGGTGCGGGCAGGCTGTTAGGGAATTAAATATGGAACCTGCTATTTGATATAGTGTTTAAGGTTGGGATGGTAGAAATACAGCTTGATGTTGTGATGGGAAGATAGTAGGTTGAATATTCTGGAAAGATCCAATCAAATATCTGGTACATTCAAATACATTTCCCAAGGCAATATTCAAAAAGAGAAAGGTGTTTTTCTTGATGTCCCAAATAATTTGGTCACTCAATCCATGACTGTTTGTGGGACACTGAGTGGGCAATTGGCTTCTGCATTTTGCCAACAAAATATACAGTCAATTCACTTTAAGAATATCCTGTGACGTGCTTTGATTGTACATCTCGATTAAGTGATAAGGCACTATATCAAATGCAATTATTATTATTAAAGTGAATTGGCTGTACATTTTATGGACAAAATGTTGTGTAAAGCTAATTGCAGTAGAATATGTTCTAATTTATGTGAAATAAACAGATGACTCAGAGGGGAACAGAGTGAGCACCTGGCTGACCCCTCTATTTAGATATCAACTTCTACAATACATACAAATGCTCATGAATGCAAGGTTAGATATGCTTAACACAACCTGAAAGCTGCTGTCAAGCAGGCAATGTCATGAAGTGTTATTGCTCATTGAGATTGATGTTTCATCACCATTTAATAAAACATCATGAAGGCAATTAGGAAAATCCCCACTCATTCCCTGGAGATACTCCACCTACTTTCTTAACATTATCTCTGGCACCTATTCCTTATGCCGTGCCTCACATGGTGTAACAGTAGATGCTTGTAGGTAGATCTCCTAGTACAACAACAACAACAAAATTACACTTGTATAATGCCTTTCACGTCAGGAGGACGTCCCAAGGCATTGGACAGTCACTGTCATTTTAGGTGCAAACGCTGACATGAAATGCAATTTTGTTGTTCTGGTTTTACATTCTCAATTTTGACTGAATCAATAAGGCAACAGTCAGTTTGTATATGGGAACATCTGACATACAGCCATGAGGTCAATAATACATTTTTTTCTGGAGAATTGTTGGTCAAAACAATTTATTTTGGGACAATGTTATGAAAACATTCATGTCCATTTGACCTAGCAGGCAAATAGAACCTCTAATCCAGCACACCTAACAACACAACATTCTCCTACTATCTCATTACTCTAGACAGTCATCTCAAGTCCTGATGTGGAATATTTGGTCCCAGAGACATGAGCCAAATTGACACCTATATTATTTTCAAACCAGCTGGATAATATTATCCCTGCAGTCTAATCTTTTATATGCCTCACATGCATACTTTTATCACACCTGTTCTGAAAATCCAAGTAATTTATACCACTAAGAGGCCCCGAGTCAAACAATTCAATAACAGTCTCAAACAGAGTCAGTGGATTTGTAAAGGGTTACCAATTGCTTCAAAAATATCCTCATGACATCTCTCTCTCTCCTCATTGTGTATTCCTTCTTGTATGAGTGGCCTCTGTTTTTTTTCATCAAAGCCTTTTTTCATTAGATTTATCTCATTTATTCCTGGTGTTCGGGTAGATTTATCTTATGAGACGATGCTTTGCATGCCTATTGCAGTTTAGAAATCCAGTTATATTAATTCGGCATACATCCCAGAGCATTCAGCATGTACCTAGGCATAAAAATTATTGCTGGTATTTTTAAACATTACTCTCCTATCTATGCAAGTTAGGCTTTTGCATTTTGCTACCAATGTTTCTTTCAGCCCTATTTTATATAACAGATGCAGCTGACGTCAATTGAAAACCATAACTGTGCTTAAAATATAAATGTATGGTGCAGAAAATGAGTGCTTTTAAATTCCTTTTCAAGTGCTGTTATAATCTCAACCTGAGTAGTTAATGACCCAATATAATATAATAACCCTTGCATTTGATATAGGGCTTTTCACGTCTGCTAGACGTCTCAAAGAGCTTCACAGAATATACTGTAAAGTGAATTGACGTATAGTTTGTGGGCGAAACGCGGTAGCCAATTGCACATAGCAGTATCCCACAAACAGTTGTGGATTGAAATGACCAATTTATCATTTTTTTGGGAGGTATTATTAACAGACATGTGGAGTAAGCAAACTTGCCCAAGGTTCGCACTGCCTGGAATCGAACCCAGGTCTCTTGCTTGCAAGGTGGGTGCTCTAATGTACCCCGAGTCCTCCGCTCCACTCTCGGCAGCCGTGCCTTTAGCCACTACGCCCTGAGGCTCTGGAACTCCCTTCCTCACTCGCTTCGCCTCGCCCCCTCTCTTCCCAGTTTCAGGTCACAGTTGAAGACCTTTCTTTTCGACCGTGCTTTTGGTTACCTTCCTGCCCCTGCCCCTGGCTCGGTCCCGGGATCTGCTACTGTGAAGCGCTCTGAGATGCCGTCTGGCGTGGAGGGCGCTATATAAATCGAAGTTGTCGTTGTCGTCATCGTTGTCTAACTACTAAGCTGCAGGACTCCACAGTTCATTATTATTATTGTTGTAATACTCTCTGCATGGGAACAATACTTATTTAAATGGGAACAACTTTCAGTAACAATGTTGAGCCAGTGGTCCTTTCATACTAATTTGCTAAGCAGTGGAAATAATTTGCCTCAAAAGCTTTCCTCAACAGCTTTCAGAACTTTTAAGACAATTGAAGTCAAGATCATAAGATTGTTTTGGAAGAAGAAGAAAACTCACTCTACTTTCTTCCAACTCTATCATCAAGCTACATTTTGTGAAAAGCGCTATATTAACTGCAAGGATTATTATTATTATTACATTTTAGATGACTCCAGCCTCACCCACCTTTTCCGGCAAACTGTTCCAGTCGTTAATTACCCTCTATGTAAAGAACTTGTATTTGTCTTGAAATCACCTTTTGCAATTGTAACCCATTTCATCTTGTTCTACTGTGTTGGTGCATCATAAAATATTATTGTGAGGTTAGAAGGACCAAGATACTTACATGTGACATCCTTTTTGGAGCTAATTTAATTGTTTTCAATTAACTGCATACATTTGTGTCATTCATTGCAGCGAGTGACCACTCTGTCAACATGCTCAGTTGTTAAGTTACTTTCTGATTTGGAGATGTTCCAATAGGATCCAAATCGAGGAATCCTGGAGTATGTGCTCCCTCAGACTGCTTGTACAGCCTACTTTACCTCTCTGGCTGAGATCAGGTAATTCAGCACAGACCTGGGAATCAAATCTGTTACTTTTCTATTGCTGCAAGATGCTACCCCGCTTGAAGGGCTCTATATAAATGCAAGTTGTTGCTGTTGTTTGTTATCCTGGCCAACAATCTCGCAGATACATTAGTAACTTCATGGCTCGTTGTGTTACATTGCTATGCACAAATTGGTCCGTGCCAACGCCCTTGTTGGCCTTCCCAATGCCTCCCTCCATAGGCTGTAAATCATCCAGAACTCTGCAGCCTGTGCCCTCTCCCGCTCAAAACTCTGCAACCCCATCTCCCCCATTCTCACCCGACTCCATTGGCTCTTCCTCATTCAGAGGATACAATTCAATTCCATTGGCCCTCACCTTCAAAGCTTCCAGGGCCTCGCCCCACTCTATCTCTGTGACCTCCTAATCCCTTATCAACCTGTCCGTGCTCTCTGCTCAGCAGGCTCCGGCCTGCTCCGTGTCTCCCGACCTACCTGCCTCACCAGCAGTGGGCAAGCCTTCAGCCACTTTGCCCCCAACCTCTTAATTTGGTCCCAGAATCCCTCTGTCTCACCTCCTTCCTAGCCTTCTTCAATTCCTGCTTCAAGACCCTATTGTTGTTGTGGTGGAACTTGTCTTGAAATACAGTCACTTCACTTTGTAGCAATTATCTATGAAGAAGTTTAAGATGTTTGAAAGTTCTAGGCACTATATCAACATCAACAACTTGCATTTATGTAGCAGTCCTCATGCAGGGTAGCATACCCGAACACTTGGCACAAAAGCTAGATGATTGAGTAGCAGCTTTGCAAATAGAGGCATTGTAAGAGATCAGAATTTTTATATTTATTCTGATCCTCCAGATAATGCAACTATAATATCTAATCATCATCAATCAACTATCAATGTAAACGGAACACCTCACTTTTAACTCTTATTAAACAAAAGTACTGTAAAGCAGACCTCAGAGTACTGATCTCACAATAGTCATTTAACAAGAGTTAAATGTGCCAAATGCTGCTATTAAAAGTAACTGGGTCAGGGCATAGCTGCCAGTGAAATTAGAACACTTGTGGAGGGAATAGAAGAGTAAATTGATAAATTCTTTATTGTCATGCTAACCCTTCTAGCAAAAGTATAGGTTAAAACTATCTAGTGCTACTCCGAAATCATAAATAAGTAAAAAAAAACAGGCAGCATCTCTGGAGAAAGAAAAAGTGAGTCAACGTTTCAGGTCCACGATCCTTCGTCAGAACTCAGAACTCGACCCGAAATGTTGACTTACTTTTCCTTTCTCTATAGATGCTGCCTGACCCGTTGAGTGTTCCCAGGGATTTTTGTCATAAGTAAGAACTGTACCTGAAATATGACAACTTATATCAGTTTCAGTGTAGTGTGTGAAACCTACTTTCTTATTTACAGACCTTGAAAACGTAAAAGGCTGGAGTTTCACTCGTAAAATATTCCTAATTTAATTACCAAAATTGAGAGCACAAATTAAGAGTTTAAAAATAAAGTCTGCTTGAGTGGTATAATTAGATTGATCAAAATTATGGATGATTTCGAAAGGGTAAAGTGAAAAAGACAAATTTCTCTGGGGAATCAGTAGAAAGAAGATATCAATTGAGCATTAACACTATTAACATTGTTACATTGTTTTTGTAACACAGAGGACTATTAGAATATGGAATTCTTATTCACAAATGGTCATTGGACTCCAAAAAAGCATTTACAAGTAAATTGGTTAAATATTTGATGAAAATATATCAGCGAGTACGAGGAGGATAAAGGAATCAATGCAAATAGCTCCAATGGGAAATCTAGCACAGAAATGAAGGGCTGAACAGCTTCCTTCTGTGCTAAAACGTTTCCTGTAATTCAGCTGAACCTTCAGCACAGCTATCTAATTCATTTGGACACATTTCTCTCTTTGCTGGAGATGGATTACAAAGTGTTGACAGAGAGCTGGGAAGAGCTTGCCTGCTTACTCTTTCACCAGGGAATGCTGACAAGCACAGGATGCCTGAAGAGTGTTGTATAAAATCCTTAATATGAAAATGGGGGAAAATAAAAACCGAAGAGCATTGCATGGGAACTGAAATTATTTTTCCGCCACTGCTGTGTAAATTGATTGCTGCATTTGCCTACAAATATACAGGCACTACACTTTGCATTCAATCTAGTGAATCACTTAAGGTTGTTTGATAAAATTACGCTTCTATATTATCAACACAGTGCAAAAGTTGTATCCAAGTGTTTCTGAAGTCTGAAGTTTTTGAACTGTAGAGAATCTTTTAAATTAAGTTGATGAGAGATTGTAATACAAATAATAATCCTTGCATTTGATGTATCACCTTATCAGGTTGTTGAGATGTCTGAAAGTGCTGAACATGGTATACTGTAAAGTATTTTGTGGTAGGCATGAGCAGCGTGGTCATATGAGATAGTTTACTCTCTCGATCAGCTTCAGCTTACATTTTGGAAGGTGGAGAAGGGTTGTTTCTAGAGACCTTTACCAAAAGTACAACAATGTCTTCTTAACTTCCTGCATCCTGACAGGTGCCTTATTCCATTTGCTGCCTGTTCATCCTTTGAATCGTTCATGGAAGGTTGTCAATTTTGAGAGTTAATGTTGAAAGTGGCCAGTAGCACTGATTGTTGTGGAACTGCTGTTGATTTGAGCATCAGGTGACGCGACCAAAGTAGCTGGGGAAAAGCAGATCATAATATAAATAATCCTTGCATTTGATATGCACTACACAGAATATACTGTGAAGTGAATTGACTGTATATTTTGTGGGCGAAATGCAGAAGTCAATTGTGCACAGCAGAGTCCCAGAGACAGTCATGGATTGAGTGACTAATTTATTTTGAGTAGGAGTCTGGCAATTTAAATAGGAGTCTGGCAGCCAAGTATTTTTGGGTGGGGAGGCAGAACATCAACAAAAGTGAAGTGGGTTCCATGAAGAAAGTAAACACCCACAGACTTCATTTACTTGGGATGCAGAAACTCATCCACATGCTTCGAAGAATTCAAACCAGACCAGGAGTTCCCCCCATGTGAACCAACAAGAACAGCAACAAAATTACATTTGTATAGTGCCTTTCACGTCAGGAGGACGTCCCAAGGTGCTGAAAACCATTGATTCACACATCCTCACAATGGCTACTTTTGGAAGTTGGTACGTTGAACAAAAGCTCAGCATAATTCCTCCTTCCTTCCTCCAGGAATGCCTAGTAAATTGTAAGCTGTGCATATCATTTGTGTAAATTTGTTAAGTGCTTCGGGACGCTAAACCAGTGTGAAGGATGCTATATAAATGCAAGTTGTTGTTGTAATGAATTAGTAATTTGCTTTGAGCTAGTAGTCCCTGCACTGCAAAGACTTGTCAAGGTCAATCCTCAGTGGGTTTAAAGTCTCTTCTATGTTAAAATGAAAATAATTGTCTGATAAGAGGATTTGCTTCTAACTACACAGACACTACAGGAGACTGATATTTATGTCTGAAAGTAGCAATGGCTGGAATTAAAGATTGTTTGATCTAAAATGACAGGTTCCCAATCCCATCTCCTGCCCAATCTGCCATGATAATTCCTTCCCTGTAACTTTTCACTCACAAAATATATAGTTAATTCATTTTACAGTATATCCTGTGAAGCTCCTTGAGACGTCTTGAAGGCGGGAAAGACAACAACAACAAAACAACCAAATCACATTTCTACAGTGAGGACATCCCAAGGTGCTGAACAGATAGGTCAGGACCCAAGCAGGGGGAAGGGGCAGGATAGGGGGGGAGGGGAGGGAGAGAGTTGGGAGGGCAGCTGAAGGCACGATCGAAGAAAAGAGTCTAGAGACCGGCCTTGAAAGAGGCAAGAGAGATATGGAGCAGACCAGAAACTGCTGAATGGAGTGGGCAGGCAGGTTCATAGGGGGACAGGAGGTTGGAGAGATAGGAGGGGGAAAGGCATGAATGGCCTTGAAAGTGAGGATGAGGATCTTAAATTCGATCCTCTGGGGGATGGCGAGTCAATGGAGCCGAGCGAGGGTGGGAGTGATGTGGTCGCAGAGCTTGGTGTGGGAGAGGACATGAGCTGCAAAGTTCTGGATGCTCTCCAGCTTGTGAAGGGAAGAGCCAGGAAGGCCAACGAGGAGGGAGTTTCCATAGTCGAATCTTGATGTGATGAATGCATTGACAAGGGTCGCAGCAGCCTGAGGGCTGAGGCAGTGGCGGAGTCTGGCAATGTTGTCAAGTTGGTGGAAGGCAGTACAGATCATGGCGCGGATGTGGGGGAGGAAGGACAGTTCAGGGTCAAACAAGACACCCAGGTTCCTGACTGGCTTTGAGAGGTGAAGAGTGCAGCCTTTTATGCTGATATTATTGTTGTTGGTACAGTAAAAGAGATAGGTTTGTATAGTTAAAAACAGAGGGGAGATGGGACAACAACAACTGCCAAATTTAATTTGTATAGTGCCTTTCACATAGGTAGGAGTCCCAAAACACTGGACAGACACTATTTTGAACCCAAGCTGGGGGTCAGAATTTGAAGGGTAGAAGGGGGAAAGAGGTTGATCAAAAACACCGTCAAAGAAGAGGGCCTTGAGGTGAGCCTTGAAGGAGGCAAGGGTTGGGGGCGAGGTGAAGTGACTAGGAGGTGGAGGCCCATGTCCAACCTCCCCTTCCTTTCTAAGGTCCTTGAAAGAGTGGTTGCCTCCCAGCTCTGTTCTTTCCTCACAAAACACACACTACTCGAACCCCTCCAATCGGGTTTCCGTGCCTCCCACAGAATGAGAAACTGCACTGGTCAAGGTCACGAATGACATCCTGACCATCTATGACCAGGCCTCCCTCTGCCTCGTCGTCCTCCTCGACCTATCTGCTGCCTTCGATACCATGGACCACGCTATCCTCCTCCACCGCCTTTCCTCCCTCCTCAACCTGCAAAGCTCTGTCCTCAAATGGTTAAGGTCCTATCTCTCTCGCCGCCTTCACTTCTCCTCCAACGGCCTCTCCTCTAGACCCCGCACAGTCACATGCGGCATTCCTCAGGCTCTGTCCTTGGCCCCCTGCTATTCACCCTCTACACTCTCCCACTGGGCGACATCATGCGCAGACATGGGGTAAATTTCCACATGTATGCGGATGACACCCAAGTCTACCTATCCACATCCACCCTCGATTCCAGGACCACTGGCATTCTGACTGCATGCCTGTCCGACATTGAGTCCTGGACGAAGGCAAATTTCCTACAACTCAACGTCAACAAGACGGAAGCCCTCCTGATTGGCTCACATCAGCATCTCCGCAGCTGACAACATCAGCGTTCAAGGCTGCTCTCTCCACCTCTCAAAGCCAATCAGGAATCTGGGCATTTTGTTCAACCCCGAACTATCCTTCCTCCCCCACATCCGCTCCATGACCGGCACAGCCTTCCATCACCTCCATAATATTGCCAGACTCCACCACTACCTCACCCCCCACGTCGCCGAAACTTTCATCCACACCTTTATCACTTTGAGGCTCAACTACTGGAACTCTTTCCTCGTCGGCCTCCCCAGCTCCTCCCTTCACAATCTGCAGATCATTCAGAATTCTGCAGCTTGTGTATTCTCCCATACCAGGCTTCGCGACCACATCACTCCCACCCTCGCCCATCTTCACTGGCTCCCCGTCACCCAGAGAATCGAATTCAAGATCCTTGTTCTCACTTTCAAGGCCATTCATGGCCTTGCCCTCACCTATCTCTCTGACCTACTGTTCTTCTATCAGCCCACCCGTCCCCTCCGCTTAGTAGACGTAGGCCTGCTCTGCGTCCACTGCCGTAACCACCCAACCATCGGCGGCCGGCCTTTCAGCCTCTCTGCTCCCACACTGTGGAACTTCATCCCGCAGCCCCTCCACCTTGCTTCCTTCCTTTCCTCCTTCAAGGCTGATCTCAAGACCTTCCTCTTTGACCACGCCTTCAGCTGCCCCACAAACTCTTCCCCCTTTCCCACTCTCCTTCCCCTTCCCCCTACCCCGACCCTCCTCCCCACCCGCTCGGGTCCCGACCTGACTGTTCAGCCCTTTGGGACATCCTCCCGACGTGAAAGGCGCTTTATAAGTGCAATTTTGTTGTAGTTGTTGTTGTTGTTGTTGTTGGGATGGAAGGATATAGGGAGAGGGCTTTGGAATGCTAAGGTAAAAAAGGCTGGAAGATCTCCCACGTATAGTGGCTAAGGGAGGGTGAAAGACATGGAGAAGCCCTCTGGAGGGGATACAACAACAACAACAAAATTATATTTATAAAGTTGGGAGGATGTTCCAAGGTGCTGGACAATCAGTGTTTCAGACCCAAGCTGGGGGTCAGGATTGGGGAGGGTGGAGGGCAGTGGGATGGAAAGGAGAGTGAACGAAGGCATGGAGGGTCTTGAGATGGGTCTTGAAGGAGATAAGGGAGGATTTGGAGCAGAGGGATTCCTGGCTGGAGTTCCAGATGGTGGGATCAGAGTGGATGAAGGCTCGCCTGCCAATGGCGAGATTGGGGACATGAAGAAGGCTGGATCCCGCTGAGTGGAGGAAGCAGGCAGTTTGGTAAGGGGTTAGGAGGTCCTATGCTCAGATGATTAGAAATGCAGAAAATCACAGAGGTAAGAAAGAGCAAGGGTGTTGAGGCATTTCAAGGTAAAAATGAGGATCTGAAAATCCCTTCCCATTTTCAAAGCTCACCTCAAGACTTACTTGTTGACCATGCTTCAGGTTTTTCCACCCATTCCCCATCTCCCCTACTCAGCTATCCATCTCCACACCAGAAACCTAGACAATTGTGTAATGCAATATGAAGTATCCCTCCCACTACCATGATGCTATATAAAAGTAAATTATATATTTCATTGTAAAATAATGCCAAGATAATCACTTGCGCTTTTTGCTAAAATCACACACAAATAATTTATAGCATTTGCTGTCTTTCCATAATCAGGAAATGTTTTTACCATAAAATAATTTCAGAACCAGAGTATCCGATCCACAATGGATCAAATGAAACATTCTGGTTCTCAGCATTGAATGTGTTTTTCTCCACCGTACCTCTGTATCCGCCGGAATCCTACCGACCTGGCTGCTCCCTTCACTTCACAAACACTTTTGCTTCTTGTTCCAAGTCCTATCTGCTGCATTAATAAGTGAACTTTCAGCCATTCTGCTGTTGCTCTCTGGGAATCCTTCCCGAAGTCCCTCAGCTTGGGTACCCAGTCAGAGGCATCAAACACATTGATGTGTCCTCCCGATGGGAGAGGCACTATATAAATATATATTGTATTGTATTGTTTGGGAGTTTTGCTGCTGAAACAGTGTTCCGGACGGCTGCAAATGCCACACAATCAAATAAATTATAGTCTGGCAGGAGATTATTTACATTCACAGAAAGTTATTCTAGTGGCAAATAGAGTCAATATTTTGAGCCTTTTCTCATAATTTTATCTTCAGCTGAGATGTTAACCTGAAGTCCTGTCTGTTTTTTCAGCTAGACATTCAAGATCCCATGGCACTATTCGGAAAAGAGAAGGAGTTTCTCCCGGTATTATTATAATTCTAACCCTCTCACTCTTGGAATTATGCACTCAGTGAAATAACAACTTGCATTTATACAGTGCCCTTCAGGCAGCATAGCATCTTGGAATGCTAAAATCACATTAAACAATCAATTAAGAATCAAAATTCATGTTTAGCAAGAAATATGCCGATCCAGGAAGAAACAATTTGATTCGGCAGAATCAACAAACTGCTTTGACAAACGCTGTTTTTCTTTGTGAGTCAGATGTGGGATATTTTAAGGTTGAGAAAAGGTTAAAATTAAATTAAATCAGGACCCAGCTGCACTAGGCAATGGATGTGAGATGCAATGGTTTGTTTGTGGTGTGAAATGTGTAGAATTGTCAGAGCTGAGGAGTTCCGGCCTGGCTATATTTGAGAACATGGTTTACTAATTAAGGGAACTGAAGAAGAAGGAGTTAGGGGAAATGGGTTGTGTGCTCATGAGGTCAACGAGTGTGAAAACCTCTTAAAGATACGTGTCTGGTAATGCAGGAGACTGCTGAGCATGGGGACCAGCTGGAAGAACTGCACCCTGGGGAGCTGGAGGCTGAGACTGATAGAGGTGACAAGAACTGGGTTAAAGAAAAGCAAGAGAGTAGGGAAGTAACACAGGAAATAACAGCATTACACGGATTTTGGCAGATTTTAACTCCATCTTTGGGTGTTAGTTAACTTATGGTTCACTGTAATAATAATAATAAAACTTGCATTTGATATAATAATAAGAAGAAGAATTGAGGCCTAAAGTTCCTCTTAGACTTAGCTCATCTTAAAATATAAAGTTGTACGCAATTGTGAATTCTTAAAACTGCTTGTAAATCTGCTTAAATTTGCTTCAAAGCCTGCTGTTTTTAACAACCATGGAAAACAGGCTTCCAATTTAACACTGAATTTAAGAATTTTCTACAACTTTCTATAGTTCCACAAGGATTTTAACGAAGAATATTCCTATGGCCCACAAGGCCCACAATATGTTTTGCTGGACAGTCGAAACCCAGAAGAGTGAAGATTTATTTAGCTTTGTCTATTGTATGACCAATAGAAACAGGTAAATCACAGCCTCAATATCTGACCCTTAAAAATACATCAACCAAAGGGAGAAGAAGCATTGAACAGTTAAACCTGTCAGGATTTGAATTTGATTTGAAAGTCTAAGGCTTTTAATAAAGAATGTATTAGATAGAAATGGTACTAAAAATACCCTTTTGTAGAGTGACCATCATTAAAAAAAAATTAAGTGAAACTTAGAACAGGTATTCCTAGGTGCTGTGAATACTACAGCCTATCTACTGAAGTCAGTTGACATCTGATTTCTCTAATTGAAATATGCAATTTCCACATGAATGCGGATGATACCCAACTCTATCTTTCTGCCTCTACCCTCGATTTCAGGACAACTAGCGTCCTGACAGACTGCCTGTCAGACATAAAGTCCTGGAGGAGAGACAACTTTCTACAGCTGAACGTCGCAAGACCGAGGCCCTCCTAATTGGCTCATGCCAGTGTCTCTGTACCTGAGGCAATGGCAGCATCAGCATCCACAGATGCACACTCAACCTCACCAAGCCAGTCAGGAACCTGGGTGTCTTGTTCAACCCTCAACTGTCCTTTCTCCCCCATATCCATGCCATGATCTGCACTGCCTTCCACCAGTCCACAACTTTGCCCGACCATGCCACTGTCTCACCCCCTCAGGCCACTGAAACCCTCATACATGCATATCAAATGTAAAGCTTATTATTAATATTATTATTATTTGTCACCTCAAGGCTCGACTACGGAAACTCCCTCCTTGTGAGCCTCCCAAACTCTTCCCTGCACAAGCTGCAGATCATCCAAAACTCTGCAGCTTGTGTCCCTCCCTGAAACAATCTAAATGACCACATCAATCCCAATCTCGACCGGCTCCATTGGCTCTCCATCCCTCAGGGGACAGAATTCAAATATCCTCGTACTCACCTTCAAGGCCCTCCACTGCCTTGACCCCTCCTCCCTCTCTGACCTGTTGACCCCCTGTCAACCTGTCTGTTCCCTCATCTCAGCAGGCTCCAACCTAATCCATGTCTGCAGCCCGACTTGCCCTACCATCGGTGGCTGGGCTTTCAGCCTTTCTGCCCCATGCCCAATGCCACAATCTCCTACCTCCTTCAGGGCCCTACTCAAGACAATCCTTTTCGACCTTGCCTTCAGCCGGTATTCTACCTCTCTACTCTCCCTCATGCCAATCCTGCCCCCCATCCCCCCCCCCCCCCCCCCCCACACGCCTTCTTCTCCAAAGTTTGCCTCATTAGCTCCTCTTTGACTGCACTTTTGGCTCCTGATGCCTCAGGCCCTTGCCTCCCACATGCAGTTCGGGTGCAAAACCTGGACTGTCCATGGCCTTGGGATGCCATCTCAACATGAAAGGTGCTATATAAAAGTAAATTTGTATTATATCATAGTTAGCTCAGGCAACATAATTATTTTGGAATTGCTGATATTCAAAGAGTTAAGATACTTTGATTTTGAAGCCTTCCCCATAAATGTTGAAATTTTCTCCCTTTCCTGTCTTTTTGGAGGGTTTAACATTTGTTTGATACTTCAGTTACCACTCAAACAAAGAGCTCCTGATATAAGGAAGCATTGTCATGGTTTAATTGTAAAATAGGTCAACTGCTCTTCAAAGAATCAACAAGACCAAAGTCAAACTTTGAAGTCATCAAAAGCCCATTGTCATAAGTATAATGGGGGTTATACTCTTCTGGCCACTAAAGTTGCTGAGCTAAGCAGCAAATGCTTATTATTCTCTATGTATTGATAAAGTCCATGTTGGTGCGTGTTTCTGATGGATCACATTGAATCACACACTACCAAGATTAGATAGTATACTGATGAGAGAATAATACCAAACATAATAATAAATAATCCTTATGTTTGATATAGCACCTTCTGAGCTTTTGAAACACTACCTTGTGGGAAGATGTTTCACATCAGAAAGACATCTTATGGCGCTTCACAGGGATAAACTATAACATATTTGACTGCGTATGTTATGGGCGAATGTGGCAGCTAATAAGCCTATAGGACAAACAGCCATGAAGTGAACTATCGATCCACCGATCCATCGATTGATGGATGGATGTATCGATCCATCAATCGATCCATCGGTCGGTCAGTCAGTCAGTCAGTCAGTCAGTCAGTCAGTCAGTCAGTCAGTCAGTCAGTCAGTCAGTCAGTCAGTCAGTCAGTCAGTCAGTCAGTCAGTCAGTCAGTCAGTCAGTCAGTCAGTCAGTCAGTCAGTCAGTCAGTCAGTCAGTCAGTCAGTCAGTCAGTCAGTCAGTCAGTCAGTCAGTCAGTCAGTCAGTCAGTCAGTCAGTCAGTCAGTCAGTCAGTCAGTCAGTCAGTCAGTCAGTCAGTCAGTCAGTCAGTCAGTCAGTCAGTCAGTCAGTCAGTCAGTCAGTCAGTCAGTCAGTCAGTCAGTCAGTCAGTCAATAAAAATTACATTTATATAGCACCTTTCACGTCAGGAGGATGTCCCAAGGCGCTGAACAGTCAGGTAGTGACCAGAGCAGTGGGGGAGGGATTGGAGAAGGGGGAAGGAGAGTAGGAAAATTGACTATATTTTAATCAAGAAATCAGAGGAGCATGTAGGAAAGGTAAGGCAATAATAGTGGGTGATTTCAATCTTCACATAGATTGGGAAAACCAAATTGGCAAAAGTAGGTTAGAGGAAGAGTTCATTGAGTGTATGAGAGATAGCTTTCTAGAGCAGCATGCTGAGGAACCAACTAGAGGACAGGTCACCCGAGACCTTGTTTTGTGTAACGAAACAGGGCTAGTCAACAATGTAGATATTAAAGCTCCTCTAGAGCAGAGTGATCACAACATGATTGAATTTTGTATTAAGTTAGAGAAGGATATAGTTAAATCTGAGGCAAGTATTTTGAATTTAAATAAGACTAATTTTGTGAGTATGAGGAAACATCTGGGTAAAATGGACTGCAGAATCAAATTAGAAGGTAGAACGGAAGACCAACAGTGGCAAATATTTAAGGATGTGGTACAGAATTCACAGAGGTTGCATATTCCCTGCGGAATAAGAGTACCCCAGGGAAAGCAATTCATCCGTGGCTAACTAGAGCAGTTAGAGAATGTATAAAATTAAAAGGAATAGCCTATAAAACTGCCAAGAAAAGCAGCAGATCTGAGGATTGGGAGAGTTTTAAGAACCAACAAAAAATAACTAAAAAGTTCATTTAGAGTGAAAAAATGGAGTACGAGGGTAAGTTAGCTAGGAACATTAAGTCAGATTGTAAAAGTTTTTCGCAATATATTAAGAGGAATAGGCTAGTAAGAGTAAATGTAGGTCCACTTGAGGCAAAGACGGAAGACGTTGTAATGGGGGATAGTGATATGGCGGAGTCCCTGAATGAATACTTTGCATCTGTCTTCACCCTAGAAACACAACAAGTCTGCCAACAATAGGGATACAACAAGGGGTAAATGACAGGGAGCAACTTAGGGAAATTTTCATTAGCAGAGAATTGTGCTAGGGAAACTGTTAGCACTAAAAATGGATAAATCCCCTGGTCCAGATGGCTTGCATCCCAGGGTCTTAAAAGAGGTAGCTTATGAGATAGTGGGGGCCTTGTGTCTGATCTTCCAAAATTACTTGGATTCTGGAACAGTCCCCATGGATTGGAAGATTGCAAATGACACACCACTATTTAAAAAGGGTGGAAAGGAAAAGATGCTGCCAGCCTCAACATCCAAGGCTGTACTCTCCACCTCACAAAGCCAGTCAGGAACCTCGGCATCACGTTCGACCAAAAACTCTCCTTCCTCCCCCACATCTGTGCCTTGACCGGCACCGCTTACTTCCACCTGCGCAACATTGCCAGGCTCCACAATTATCTTACCCCCCACGCTGCCGAAACACTCGTGCACGCATACATCACCTCAAGGCTGGACTACGGAAACTCTCTCCTCGTCGGCCTCCCCAGTTCCTCCATTCATAGGCTGCAGGTCATCCTAAACTCTGCAGCCCGTGTATTATCCCGCACCCGCCTCCGCGACCACATAACCTCCACCCTCGCCCGTCTCCACTGGCTCCCCATCCTCCAGAGGATCGAGTTCAAGATCCTCGTCTTCACCTTCAAGGCCTTACATGGCCTTGCCCCGCCCTATTTAATCAATTTACTCTCCCCCTACAAGCCCACTCGGACCCTCCGTTCAGCAGGACTTGGCCTGCTCCAAGTCCCCCGCCCGAACCGCCCCACCATCGGAGGCCGGGCCTTCAGTTTTTCTGCTCCGACCCTATGGAATTCCATCCCCCAATCCCTCCGTCTCATTTCTTCCCTTTCCTCTTTCAAGGCCGGTTTGAAGACTTTCCTCTTCGACCATGCCTTTTGTTCCATCCCGAATTCTTCGACCTCCCCTACTTGTTTCACCCCTTCCCGTACACTCCCCTCCCAGCTCGGGTCACATGCCTCCTGTGCAGCGCCTTGGGACGTCCTCCCGACGTGAAAGGAGCTTTATAAGTGTAATTTGTTGTTGTTGTTGTTATAGGCCAGTTAGTCTGACATCGGTGATAGGAAAAATTTTAGAATCCTTGATTAAGGATGTTTTAGTGGGGTATTTAGGGGAGCACAATATAATTAGGCCAAGTCAACATGGCTTTACAAAAGGGAAGTCATATTTGACAAATCTCATAGAATTGTTTGAGGATATTTAGAGTAAACTAGATAGGGGCGAATCAGTGGATGTAGTCTATTTGGACTTCCAGAAGGCATTCGATAAGGTACCGTATAAAAGATTGATCCAAAAAATAGGGGCTTACGGAATTGGGGGGCACATATTAACATGGATTAGGGAATGGTTAAAGGGTAGGAAACAAAGAGTAGGGATAAACAGGTCTTTCTCAGATTGGCGGGATGTGACTAGTGGAATGCCACATGAATCAGTCCTTGGGCCTCAGCTATTTACCATCTACATCAACGATCTAGATAAGGACATCAAGCTTAATATATCTAAATTTGCTGATGATATGAAACTAGGAGGAAGCGTTAATACAAAGGATGACATTTTTAAAAATGCAGCGCGATATAGATAGGTTAGGTGAGTGGGCAGGTACAGGTGGCAGATGAAGTATAATGAGGGGGAGAGATTAGAAAGTGTTAGTGTGCAGAGGGACTTGGGTGTCCTTGTACACCAAACACAGAAAGTTAGTATGCAGGTGCAGCAGGCAATTAGAAAGGCTAACGGTATGTTAGCTTTCATTATGAAAGGGTTAAAGTATAAGAGTAGGGAAGTCTTGCTGTAGCTGTATAGGGCTCTAATAAGACCACACCTGGAATACTGTGTGCAGTTTTGGTCTCCTTATTTGAGAAAGGATGTACTTGCCTTGGAGGGAGTGCAGCGTAGGTTGACTAGGTTAGTACCTGGAATGCGGGGGATGAGTTATGACGATAGGTTGATTAATTTGGGCCTATATTCTCTAGAATGTAGAAGAATTAGAGGAGATCTTATAGAAACCATAAAGCTATTAAGGGGCACGACAAAGTAGATAGTGGGAGATTGTTTGCCCTGGTTGGAGAATATAAAACCAGGGGTCAAGGTTTTAAAGTTAGGGGGTCAGCCCTTTCACACTGAGTTGAGAAAAAACTTCTTCACTCAGAGGGTGGTGAATGTATGGAATTATTTAGTCCAAATGGCTGTTGATGCTCAGTCTTGAACATATTCAAGACTGAGTTAGATAGATTTCTCATTTATAAAGGAATTAAGGAGTACGGGGATAAGGCAGGTAGCTGGAGTTAGAGTAGAATATCAGCCATGACTGAATGGCGGGGCAGGCTCGATGGGCCGAATGGCCACCTCCTGCTCCTATTTCTTATGTTCTTATGTTCAAGGTTTCGCCCTGATCTGCCTAGATCAGGTCTCATGCTTGTAAGGCGGGTGCTCTAACCACTGAGCTACAGGAGCTCACACTTTAGTCCCAAGGGCTTCCCTGTGTTGAGGTCCCAGTGATGTTGTAACCTTCCTTTTGACAGCTTTTCAACTCCATATTGAATAAGGTTTTACTTATTCCCAGTGATAAGAAATCACTGGGAACACTCAGCAGGTCAGGCAGCATCTTTGGAGAAAGAAATGTGAGTCAACGTTTTGGGTCCACTATCCTTCATCATAACACATTACAGTACTTGGGTAGGAAATTACTTTTTTTTGTTCAGTGTTTGTATTTTATACAACAGTATTTAGACGCTCTGAGACACTGTCCGGTGTGGAGGGCACTATATAAATCGAAGTTGTTGTTAGACAAATTGAACCATGTGTATGATTTACCTTGTGACGAGAAAATGATTCAAAACAAGTATAAAAATTCCTACACCACTAAGTGTTAGTAACACAATATCAACTTAAACCAAGTCCAACTGTTTATGTAGGTTCACACTTTAAAAGATTTATATAATTCTGCATTATTCACATAATTTGATGGTCTCACTTTTCCAGAAGATTGTTGATGAAGTACTAAATTATACTTTTGATGCTGTCATTAAAATTAAACATTAAAAAAAATTAATTTTTAAAGTCTGCTTGAAGCAGTAGTAAAGTTGTCTCTCAAAAATCTATTCATTTTGCTCTTTGCCAAAGTTTTTATATCAACTTATCTCTTTGAACATGCTTTAAACAATCATTGCATTTGAAATTGTGCCTTATAATGTTATTAAGACTTATCAATGCGCTGCAGAGAATATACTGTAAAGTGGATCAACTGTGTATTTTGTTGGTGAAACGCAGCAGCCAATCGCAGACAGGAGTATCCCACAAACAACAACACCAACAACAAAGTTACATTTTTACAATTACAAACAGTCATAGATTGAGTGACCACAATTTGTTTTAGGGATTATTACCCAGAAAGCGATCCACTTGCAAGGTGAGTGCTCTAATGCCTGAGCTACAGTAGGACTCAATGCTTTTAGTCAATACCAGTAATTGTCCTTTCTCTCGTTCCTTCCTCCATGCTCTCTATTGTGTCTGCCAAGGGCTTTGCGATGATTATCCAATTTGAAACATGTTTTAGAAGTGCAAGCTGTTGTCATATGTTAACTTAACTCACTCGGCATGGACCAGAGACCCCACAGGTTGAATAGGATATCACCATAGACATGCTAACTGATCATTAAGAGATTCATTACTCTGAACTTTGACACCAATTTCTTTCCAAGTTCTATTTCTGCTCATTTTGGGGATTTTTGAGGGTTGAGCTTATTATAAGTGGAAATAATTGAAAGGATTGTCTTGAAGAATTTACTGAGGCAAGCAGCATGAAGGAACTGGATTGAAATACACCATTAAAATGGTAAGGCTTACATTGGCCCTGTGGCTTAATGACCAACTGATATTATTTCCATCAGCCTGCTTATACTTTTAAGTTCACTAACTTTTTCAATAAAAATGCAGTCAGCATTGACTTCCTAACTAAAAATATTCACCAGAAGCAGATAAAAAAAACTATTTGAAAGTTAATCATTATTTATTTATAGTAGAGCTGCATCCGTTGATCTGTCAAGTATTCGTTACTACTCATCTTCCATATAAATCACTCTTCCAATGTGTTATTTTTAATTGTATTGTACTTCACCACCCACCACTTTGGCAGAAGTGGATTATGCTAATAAATCATGCTATGTACAATTGTTACCTATTAATGAGCACTTATCTTGCAAAAATATACTTTTTCAATAACTAATAAACAATATTTTGATTTTAGACACAGGAGCTATGTTTGATTTTGATCAGAAGATTTAGAATATGTTATTATTTTTATTGCTAATTTAACTCTTTGTGAACCACGTTAGTATTTTAGCTATCATGGGAGAGGGGGTGGTGGTGGTGGGGGAGGTAAGTAGGGTCTCCTTGGAGCTGAACTGGCTCCAAGGTGACATGCCTGCTGATGTAATGTCAGATTTCAGTCAGCCCTCTGTGGCAGTCTCAGTAGTCCGGTTCCTGAGCCAGATGGGTCCGCAGCTTTCCAAGGCACTGCTGATTACAACACAGCCAGCCTGACTCATCGCGAGGATCTGAAAGGGCAGACCATTCACTTGGTCGAGGCAGTCATCCCACACTCCTGTTAACCCTGCAAGCCCAAACTCTATCTGTTAGGATGGTCCTAGCTGGATAAGCAGTGGGAAAATGCGACGGACAGTAATATCAATGGCAAACATTGCAGTTTTAGCTGGTTAGACTTCAGCAGTACTCCAATGTACTATCTAGGGTCCCCAATCCTTGGCTGCTGCCAATCTGTGTCTGGAATTAGGTAAGCGGGGTGCATCCCTCAAGGGGGAGAGCGTGCATTCCATTCCAACATTGTATCTCTGGGATTTCCATGTGTAGGTGGGATGTATGGAAATCTCAGCTTGGTTTAGATACTCTTTTCAGTATGTTGATGGGTTTCGACATGTGCCTTTCCATTTGGATTTTAAAGATCTAGCAACACGATTCAGAAATAGAAGGGAGTTTCTCCTGGCCAACACTGAAGTTAGTCACTCACGTCATTGGCTGTTTGTGGGACATTGCTGTGTACAAATTAGCTGCCACATTTCCCTACAAATACATAGTCACTGCACTTCACAGGAACATTTGATGATGTGCTTTGAGACATCTCAATAACATCTTAAGGTGCTGTGTCAAATACCAGAATCATTATTGTTATTGATAATAATCCTGCTAATGTTATAAACAGAGCAATACTATATGTTTCCTCAATTCTAATTTACAAATCTGAACATTCAAAATTCACTCAAGGTTTTGATTTGATTTTGCTTTTCCACTTTGCCACACATGTCACCCTCAGCCCCAAAGAGACCCTGCTTAATGACTTTTTTTTGATGAGATGAAGCATTTACCCACAGTTTGAAATGATTTTTTATAATGATTTTTTATAATGATTTTTTATAATGATTTTTTATAATGATTTTTTATGATTTTTTATTTAAAATAAATAAATGTTGTATTCAATAACTGAGTAGATAGCAGTCTGATATGTGTTTTGCACAGCACACTCTTAGTTATGCCAACAGTCCACCCCAGCATTCAGTGTACATATTTCTGTCTTTTAATCCATCCAATTGAGAGATGTACGTGTGGAAATGCTGCTAGTTATTATGGCAGGATCGTGCAATTGGCATATTCACGAGCAAGCAGACCATACATAGATTCAGACAAACAATTACGGATACTTGACAAGAGTTCACCTGAACACAATCTTTCCAGAAAAGAAAATTATGAGAAATTAAATATTGTTAAAAAATGATTTTTTTTCTATTACTGTACAACATATAAACAAACATTCCGAAGTTAATTTCCAAAGAATGAATTTTGTTCAATTCACAACCAGCTTGCATTTGATGTGATTTTCACATACTGGTACGTCTTAAAGCCTTGCTTTAGAGTTGTCACATCCAACCCTGCTCTTTAAAATAATGGAGGCTTGCCAGTGATTGTGAAGCTTCTGAAATGTACATCTGACACTAGAGATATCACTATCAGAGGAGTGCTGATAGCAACATTTATAATCTGCCAGAGTTATATGGTCTACATGCCCATCAAAAAGCTGTGCAGCTTAGATGTGACATAAATCAAAATAGGTAATGTTTAGGGGAATTTAGGAGAACAGTTTTCACTCAGAGGGTTGTTAATAATAATAATAATCCTTACATTTGATATAGCGCTTTTCACATCTTATTGACATCCCAAAGCGCTTCACAGAATATACTGTAAAGTGAATTGACTGTATATATTTGTGGGCAAATCGCGGCAGCCAATTGTGCACAGCAGTGACCCATAAACAGTCGTGGATTGAAATGGCCAATTTTATTATTGTGTTTTTTTTGGAGAGATTATTATTAGGCGTGTGGAGTAAGGAAACTTGCCCAAGGTTTCGCCCTGACCTGCCTGGATTCAAATACAGGTCTCCCCAGCTTGCAAGACAAGTGCTCTAGCCACTAAGCCACAGGAGCTCCGTTAAGATGTGAAATGCCCTGCAAGACCATAGAATCAGAAATCATTGGGTGTATTCAAAAGGTAAACGGACAAGTATATGAAAAATAGAGGTTTGAAGGGATATGGAGGTCTGGTGATACTTTTAATGTAGAGTATATATTTTTATGAGTTGTGTTTTTATGTAAAAAAATATGGTATAAATTAAAATTTATATATGTAATGAAATCCTAATAACTTGGGAGTAGTGAAGCAGTTATGATGATTGCCCTAATTTTGAAAGAATATAAAATTGGCAATAAAATCACACGACAAATTATTCCAAAAATTGAGTATCAGTAATGTAACAGTAGGGGCAAATTATAGTATGACAAACATATTGGGTCTTCTAAATTGTTAGATGTGGAACATAATGGAAATCACAGCATGTGATCTTCAACTGAAAGGCTGTTATTGTTTACTGCAAGGTATCATACATTTCAGTCCTAATGAAAAGCTAAATGAGAAACTGGAAAATAGTCTAAGGCTTAGTGTTATGATATTGTACAACACAGGTAGAACCCGCTTAATGTTGCCTTAGTTAATGATTTTTTTTCGTTATTACGTTGCTGATACATTGGGAACATATATTCATTTAACGTTACGATGTTCGCTATTATGTTGTTCGCCAGCGGGTGGAAAGGGGGAGCGACAGCGCTAGGACCTGGGAGTGAGCCAGGTCAGCAGCGAGATAGAGAGCCAGCCGGCAGCGAGTGAGACCGGCAGTGAGTGAGGCCAGCCAGGCCAGCAGTCAGGGAGTGAGTGAGTGAGTGAGTGAGCGAGCGAGCGAAGGCAGGCAGGCAGGCAAGCAGCTAGGCAACTAAAGCAGCTTTGTCACTTGCAACAACATAGCAGAAATAATTAATTGTCCTTTTGGTGCTTGTGAACTGAAGAGATGTCATACCAGAGAGAGTTCAACAGGAAGAGTATCTTTGGGTCTCCTGTACCCAAGTTCCAATTTACACCTAATTCAAAGGCCAATCAATCTCAAAATAGTAAAACAGCTGATGACAGATCTCACTCAAAAGAGCCTGATTGGAGTTTCAGTCTGACCATCGTAGATCACAAAACGAGGACTCAATTACTTAACATTGTGTAGATTCAGAACGAAGTGATATCACTATAAACACGCATCCTATTTTATAATCTTAAGGAACAGGTGAAAGTGGTTCAGCCAACTGAGTCAGTTCTGCCATTTTATTCGATCTCAGTATATGTTTGCACCTCATTTCGCTGGAACCTGTAACAGACACTCTGAGTCTATGATCCCCATCCTCATCAATTTGAACTTTGAATCCACATAATTGTTGAAAACAAAATTTCCCATAAAGTTAAACCATTTACATGTGTTCATTGATCATTCATTGCTCATTAGTTTCTCCGCGGAAGCACTTGATATTTATCTAGCAAAAGTTTCCCTGAACAGCATCTTGGCACTCACTTACCAGTTGGGTAGTTTGTTAAAGTAAATGACATTTATCCCATTAAAGCTTTAATTCAATGCACTACAGCGAGTCAATTCAACATGAACTCATTAAACAAAAAGTACAATTAAATGTCATGTCGGTCAGTGTCATTCAGAAATAAAAGGGTATTAGATTTGTCAGTAGCTCTAAGGGTACAATTCAAATGAGTTTGAATGGGAAGGAGAATGCTTTGTATTATTATAGCTACCTTTCCACTAGGGTCCGGTGATATATCGATATATCGCTAAAACCCGATATAGTTTTCATATCGATACGCCGATATAGACATTTCAAAAATATCGATATATCGAAAAATCGATATGTCGAAAAATCGATATATCGAGGTAAAAAATCAGGATGCGAGCGCACTGAACTACAAGACTCAGAATGCTCATCTCTATACACAATGCACAGACCGAGATGCAAAGCCGCCATATTGTATTCATAGTCCTTGAATACAATATACAGGTATGCAAGGGGTGAGGGGGGGGAGAGACGGCTGGGGGGAGGGGAGGGGCAGAGGGGGGGGGAGAGGGGCAGAGGGGGAGAGAGACGACTGGGGGGAGGGGGAAAGAGATGGCTGGGGGGAGGGGGAGAGAGATGGCTTGGGGGAGGGGGAGAGAGACGGCTGGAGGGAGGGGCAGAGAGACGGCTGGGGGGGAGGGGGAGAGAGACGGCTGGGGGGAGGGGGAGAGAGACGGCTGGGGGGAGGGGGAGAGAGACGGCTTGGGGGAGGGGTAGAGAGACGGCTGGAGGGAGGGGCAGAGAGACGGCTGGGGGGGAGGGGGAGAGAGACGGCTGGGGGGAGGGGGAGAGAGACGGCTGGGGGGAGGGGGAGAGAGACGGCTGGGGGGAGGGGGAGAGAGATGGCTGGGGTGGGGAGAGGGGTAGAGGGGGAGAGGGGGAGAGAGACGACTGGGGGGAGGGGGAGAGAGACGGCTGGGGGGAGGGGGAGAGAGACGGCTGGGGGGAGGGGGAGAGAGATGGCTGGGGGGAGGGGGAGACTGACAGCTGGGGGGGAGGGTGAGTGGGGTGAGAGAGACGGCTGGGGGGGCGGAGAGAGATGGCTGGGTGGGGAGGGAGAGAGAGACGGCGGGGGTGGGAGGGAGAAAGAGACGTCTGGGGGAGGGGTGGGGGAGAGAGACGACGGGGGTGGGGGGGAGCGAGAGAGGGACGGCGGGGTGGGGTGGGAGAGACGGGGTGGATGTGATAATATACAGATAGATAGAGATGGTGGGGGATGTGAGAGAGGGAGAGAGGGAGAGAGACACAGAGACACACAGACAGAAAAACACAGAGATGGAGAGAGTGAGAGACACAGAGAGAGAAAGATATTTACCTCCTGAGGAGATAGGCCCCGAATGCGCGCGCACCCTGAACGCGCACGCACCCCGAATGCGCGTGCACTCCGAATGCGCGCGCGTGGCGCTCGCAGTACAAAAACCCAAAAGCATAGATATTTCGGTATATCTCGATCTGAGCCCATCGATATATCTAAATCGGAAAATTTCCATATCGACGGACCGTACTTTCCACCCTTTTTAGTAATATACTGTGCTGATTATCTTCTTTGGGGGACAGGTAACTGGGATTACCGTATAACTGAGCTGGCTCCGAGATGACATGTTGGCAATGGAATCAGATCAATCCTCCGTGGCGGTTTCACTATTCCAATTCCGCAGGTGCTCAATACTCTATAGCTATTCTGATTATGGACAAGCTAGCCTGGGTCATAGGCAGGATCAGTCACTGGGAGCAGAGATTCTTCCAAAGCAGCACAAAGCTTGCCAAAACAGTGCTTTCAGTGGCAAACTATGTAGTTTCAGCAGATTATACTCCAGCACTAGCACAACACACACTATGGTGTCCCTAAGTCTTGGTTCTTTTCATTCAGTGTCTAATATTGTCTGGAATTAGGTAAGCAGGGTGAACACCAACAGGAAGAGTGTACATTCCATTTGAGAAATATTTATATTTTTATAACTTAGATATGAAGAATTCTCAATGTGGTTTGGATACTATAAAACAAGGTACAGGTAATAGGTAAAACATGTGTGTCAGACACTTTGCTGAGCAAAATAATGGCTATTTTTGTACAAAACAGTTTGCATTTAAATAGCAACTTTCATGTCAGGATGACATCCCAAAGAGCTTGACACTGCTTGCTGGGAAACTGCACAAGGGATAGGAGCCTAAAGACAATGAGGAGGGGAAGGAGGAAATGAGCTGGAAGGACTCCAAGATGGAGTTCCAGAGAGCAGGGCAGATGGCTCAAAGTCTACTAGATGATAGAGTGGATATGGTGGGGGACGTTCTTTGCCAAGTAAAGGGAATGGGTCAATACGTTAATTACAGCGTTGTTTTGGTCTGGTTTCCATACATGCATGGAACTAGTAATTCGGTTTTCATTCTGTTATGCATGGTGAGGGGTCCCTGCATGAGTTATGCCATAATGATTTCAGTCACGTTTTCTGTCTGTGTGATCATTGTAATAACGATCATTGCATTTGCCTTTATTTATAGGCAAACATGGCAATCAATTTACACAAAATGTCACACAAACAACCAATGAAGTGAATGAGCAATTGAAAAAAAAATCTGGGGTATTGTTGGCCAGGACAAGCTCCTTCCTCTTTTTAAATACTGTCATGAGATCATGAGAACATCTGCATGAACAGACAGATGGGGCCTTGGTTTAATGTATCATCCGACAAAGGGCATCTCCAATAATACAGCACAACTCCAGCACTGCACTGGTGTGTCAGTTTAGACAAAGTGCTAACAACAACAACTTGCATTTATATACTGTCCTTCATGTGGAATAGTATCCCGGAGTGCTTCACAGCATTGAATTCACAAACCTCTATCTGAGAGGCAGGAGAGTATACCTAACCAAGATTAGCTGGCAAGGGTTGTTTTTAGAAATTTTCTACAAATCTTAAATTTTAGGATAAGATGGTCTGACAGGCTTTGACGAGGTGATGTTCTGGATCTTTGCTATAGAATCCCTTTTCTTTTCTAAATTAATTAAAAAGTAACACCAACTACAGTGCTACATGAATGAACCTGGTTGGCTTCAGTTACTGCTAATTTCCTCCAGCATATTTTCATGTCAGTTTGCAGCTAGAAAAGTGATACCATTCAGATGCTGTGTGAAGGCCACTCCGTAAGTGAAGGCCACTCATGGCCTTGCCCCCGCCTATCTCTCTGACCTACTGTCTCCCTATCAGCCTGCCCGCACCCTCCGTTCAGCAGACTCAGGCCTGCTCCACATTCACTTCCCTAACTGCCCAACCATCGGCGCCCGGGCTTTCAGCCTCTCTGTTCCCACACTGTGGAACTCCATCCCGCAGCCCCTCCCACACTGAGGAAGCTGAGTCTGCTGAACGGGATGTGGCGAAGGTGGTGTGGTGGGTGACACTGAGGGGAGGGGATGTGGAGAAGGTGGTGTGGTGGGTGACATGGTGGGGGGTGGATGTGGAGAAGGTGTGGTGGGTGACACTGAGGGGGGCAGTGGAGAAGGTGGTGTGGTGGGTGACACGGAGGGGGAGGGATGTGGGGAAGCGACAATAAATTCATGTTATTTACCTTAATCCTAAGAGAGAAGCGACATTGTCGCTGGTTGATTGCGACATCGCAACTGGGTCCTAGCGCCAGACGCTAGCGCAAAATGACATTGTGGCTGGTTGATGCAACTGGGTCCCAGCGCCAAATGCTAGTGTTAGTGTTAAAGTATAAGTAAATAAGTAAAACCCATGTGCTGTGGTTAGCAAGGGTTGTCACAGCGAGCCAACTGTGGATAACTGAAATTAGCGGTAGAAAAAACCGCGGTTGGGGCCGGGTACCTGTATTCTGTGAAGTGCTTTGAGATGTTCGGAAGACGTGAAAAGTTCTACATCAAACGCAAGGATTATTATTATCATTATCCAGAATAGCAGAATTGATAGCATAACCTCTATTTAAAATACATAAATAATAACAATGTTTGCATTTCCTTTCACATCAGAAGGACACCTCAAAGCACTTCAAATTATTTGTTGTGGAGTCCTGTAGTTCCATGGTTAGAGCACTTGCCTCACAAGCGAGAGACGTGGATTTGATTCCTGGCAGAGCAAAACCTTGGGGAAAGTTCCTTTTTCCACATGCCCGATAATAATCCTTCAAGAAAACCCCCCAATAATTTTCTACACATCGATTGTTGAGAAGCTTCTTGATCAAGAATGTGTTATATCAAATGTAAGAATTGTTATTAATATTATTATTGTACCTGAACACATTATTGACAAGCAATGGAAGAAGGACATTATCAGTTTCCAGCAGAAGAAAATAACAATATAATAATATATAACTTGGATGAAGCCTGAAATATAATGCATTTTATTAAGCCTCCTGACCTAACTAATTTATTGAAACCAGACGTCATGAGCCTAATTCCTCATATTAGCAAAATCATTACATGGCTCCACACTTCCATAGAGATATCTTTGGTATGATTATTACAGTAACATTTTAGTAGATTATGAATCAAGTATATATAGAGCAGCTGTGATTGAATAAAGAAAATAAATATTAACAATATAAATTCAGGGCGCATTTCACAGAATTCATTTGAAAGTGTTGCGTGTCTTCATTAATATGGATTTTGAAAAATTAGAAATTTAAAATGCAAAACAAATTATTCAAGGTAGGCTCATTCTTAATTTCCACTGGTACAGTGATGTGAGGTTACTCAGGGTCAGATACAATGTTGAAGTACGGTAATGAGCTTATGAGGTTTGACAATGCAATGATCAGCATGGGATGGATGATTCAGAGGGAGGGACCCTTAGACTGTGAGTATCAAGGCATTCTGATATATATACTCAAACTATTGAGGCACAAGCCCGGGAAAACGAAACAACTGAATATCAGTGTCGTCTCCATGCCGTACTTCCTGGAGGAAGGGGGTGGGGGGGAATTGGGGTGGGGGCGGGGGGTCAGGGCGCAGGTTGAGAGGAGTGTGAAAGGGACCCTTCACTCCCTATATGCCTGCTGGCCTTGGAGCAGCATATACAGTGTAGCATGTGAGATAATCGTGGGAAGTCCCAAGTCTCGACACCTTCATAGATACTTACCGGATGCAATGTTGAAGGATCGCATGCTCATTACAGAACAGTGAACAAGTGGAGAATACTTCATAGCATCAGGCAATGCAGATAAACCAACTAAACGCAGGACCTATCAGGAGAAGTACCAGATTCTCCAATTTTCTGAGACAAATACGGAAATGAAAAAGATGAAAATAAACTGACATTTTAATGAATTCTTAAAAAGCGTCTGTTAAAATAATTTAAACTCTTTCAACCAAACTGACTTGACCTCTCACTTTTCTCAACAAACACTGGCCTACTTTGTGTCCCACCATTGCCAGGCAAGCTTTCAGCTATTCTATCCCACTCTCCGGAACTCCATCTCATAGTCCCTCTAACTCGTCTCCCTATCTCATTTTAGGTACGTCTCATAATGTACCTCTTTAACTGTGCTTTTGGTCATCTGTCCCCACCCACCCCCACCTAGTTGGGCTCCCCCCTAGCTTGTGTGCCCAACTAGCATAGTCAACTACTTTCATCATGTTATTAATCATTGTACTTAACTCTTCTTTCTTGAAGCTCTACATTATAATTATTAGCAGGTTCAAGAAATTCATTATCCTGCACCTGAAATGCAAATTACCATGTGACCAGAGTAGAATTTGTTTTTCCTCAGAAAAACTGTTTATGTGAATTCATTCCAAGACTTATCTGGCAACTTTGGTATACTGGTGAGATACAACAGTTGGCACTGACCAAAATATGCCATCTGTTCAAATGGAAATGTTCGTCATGGAGATATCTAATTCCTTGCCGATTTCATGGTTGAAAGGAATAGATTTAGAGAAGAGAAACTGAGAAGATATGGAATGAAGAGAATAGACAGATGAACTGTATATTCTGTGAAGTGCCTAGAGCCATCTAGAAGGCACAGTGACAAAATACATCAAATGCAAGGATTATTACAGTATATTCTGTGAAGTGCTTTGAGATGTCTAGAAGATGTAAAAAGTTCTATATTAAATATAAGGATTATTATTATTATTAACATAGATATAACAGAAAACCCAACAGATGGTGAGTTACGAGACCAATGGGTTTTGTGGATGTGTTAACATCAACAACAAAACAACAAAATGACATTTATATAGTGCCTTTCATGTCGGGAGGATATCCCAAAGCACTGATCAGTTGATATTCAAGCTGCTTTTAGGGGTAAAGGTATGTAGAAGAAAGTTTGTAAGAACATGGTGAGAGAGAATGGAGTTAATCTAGTTTTGGTATTCCTTGTGGGGACACACAATGTCATGGTTAGTGGCCCAAAGAACAAAAACATTTTTTTTGGATCACTGAGGCAATCTAAGGCAAAGACAGCAAAAGTGGATGGTGCCTAGGCTGTTTCTGTATCATCCAAGGCATAGAGATTGTGACAAAGGTAATGGGGTTTCAATGAATGGTTACATAACTGGCTTGCTGGAAGTAATTGAATCTGAAAATAACTGAGGAACATTTTCAGGTAACAGCTCCATTTATAGGACGGATGGGCTGCACTTAACCAGTTGGAGAGCTAAGTGGTTGACACAAAATATAATGTGGTAATTGGAATTCATGTAAGCTGGTGAGCTTTGGAGATGGAGGGTGAAAGCTTTAGAAGAAATAAGTTATGCCATGTGGTTATTTAGGAGGCAATTGAAGATTTTTGTAATTTAGACTGAAAAGAAAATGTATAAAAAAGGATCAAATAAGGGAAGCAATGTACTGAGCATAAACATTTGGCTGGAACACCCTCTCTTTTCAAATGTACTGAGCATAAACATTTGGCTGGAACACCCTCTCTTTTCAAATGGCATAGTGATTGTCCACATCAACAAGAAGAACAACAACATGCATTTAGATCGCACCCCAATAGGCAGGGTAGCATCCCAGATCGCTTGAAATTGGCGGAGCAAGACTCTAACCTGGGAGGAGAGGGACATGAGAATAGGAAAGTCTTCAGGCGTGACCTTAAGGGGAAAGGCGAAGGAATAGAGGAAGAGTGTACCAGAGTTTAGGGGGATAGTGGCTGAAAGCATGGCCAACAATGGTGGGTCAGAGGGCACGAGGGATATGCAGAAGGCCGGAGCTAGACGAATGGAAGCAACATGTTGTGGGTTGGAGGGTATGTAGGTCAGAGAGGTAGGGAGGTGCCAGGGCATGAAGGGATTTGAAGACAATTGTAAGAATCTTGAAATTGATCCTCTCGGTGATAGAGATACAATGGAACTTGACTATAACTGGTGTGATAGACTTGTCATTACCAAGGCTGACACATGAACAGTGGCGACTTGAGTGGGTCACTGTAGTGCAACAAGCAAACATAGAACCATACCCCAGAATGAGGGGGCTGGAGACATATGCCAATGGGGAGAAAAATAATTGGAGGAAAGCAATGTTTTTAAAAATTGCAATGAAACAAAGAATAATTACAAAACAGTAATTCACGACTGCTATTAACCTCCAGCTCAAACTGAGTAGATAGATACAGAATGGTTTTAGGCAAGTAGGGTTGAATCTAGGAAATTGTAATGGATTAATTATAACTTCCCAAATTGCTTCTTCACCATATGCCTTCTCACCTTGCCTTTACAATTCTATTTGAATGGACCTTTGTTCAGTATCCTTTTTGCATGCACATTTGTGTGTCAGCCTGGCTCTCTCACCTCTAAGACAGAATGTTGTGGGTTCAAGCCTCATATCAGAACTTATTTAGTCTAAGATGATACGCCAATATATAGATGTATGCTGCCTTGTTGGTTGAGACATTAAATTGAGTTATTCATTACATTCCTGTTTGCAGGACAATGCTGTACGAAAATTGGCTGCCAATACTTCTGGCAGGCAGGCCACAGGTTGGTCACCTTTAATTTCAATCATGAACCCAGAGCAGATGCTTTATCACATTTATTGCCATCACACCTAATCGGTGACAAGCTAAACTGGCTGGGTCCATCTTTTTCACTAATTTAGAAACATAAAAACAGGAATAGGCCATTCAACCCATTAAATCTGCCTTGCCATTAGGTCTATGGCAACTAAATCTCTATAATTAAATTTTTATACTTTTCTCCATATCCCTAAACATCCTTACTTCTCAGAATCTGTGTTTGTACATCAATAGGCTGAATCTATCAACTGCTGAAACTCTGTTTCGTATACTCACTACACTTTGTGTAAATTCATGACTTTAATTCTAGTTTCCAATTTTCCATCTTTCCCCACTTTTTCCCCTAATCACACTTCCATAACTGTTTGTGGGACACTGCTGTGCGCAATTTGGCTGTCGTGTTTCACCCACAAATGTACAGTCTATTTTCCTACTCTTCTTCATTCTGCCCGACCCCTCCCCCCCTGCTCTTTTCCCTACTTAACTGTACAGCGCCTTGGGACATCCTCTCGACGTGAAAGGCGCTATATAAATGTAAGTTTTGATTGATTAATGGATTGATTGTAGTTGTGCTGAGAGTACTGATAAACACTGGTGAAAGTTTACTGGCACAACTCCCAACATCGCATACACATTACATTGTCACTAAAATTTGCGATTGCAGGAATATTCTTTGTGAAATTACATTGCAGGGGCACTGAATGAAACAAACATCTGGATGTTACTGCAGCAGCCAGTGCCCCACTTACTACATGATTAAAGTCTGTTACTTTGTTTTCTTCCACAATTATACTGGTTAAGTTTAGAAAATTGCTATTAACCATTGTTATGGCAGAATTCATAGCAACTTCCAGTGAACCCGCTAAACATGATATTCATGAAAACCCAGTTGGAGAAGCAAGACCAATTAATTCCTGAATGGCAAGTGCTGAATGTTTCATATCAATAATTCCTCTTGGAGCTCCCATCAGCACAGCCACTGATCAATTGATTGACGCCTGCACTGTGGTTAATATTTACATAATTTATAGTTAATATGTTTCTAGGCAATACCCAGAAAATCTTTGATAAAAAGTGTAGCAAATAATAGTGATTTCCTGGATACCAAATGTATTCATGAGTCTGATTACATTCCGATTCCTGAAATGTGTTGTAATTGCTTTCCTAGAAGTCTATTTTTGTCTGCTCACAGCAACATCCTCGGCATTGAATTTATCTGCCAATTGCTTTGGAATGAACAAATGACCACAGCATGCAGCCCGCTGTCAGCCTCCATTCAGAATTTCATAGTCTATGTACAATTGGGCAAAGACTGAATCATGTTTTACATCATGTTCACAATTCTAAAGCAATCTGAACTGGTGTGCCTACTGATTTCTTTCATAAGTTAGTATGTTTATGGTACAATTACCTCGATAGAGCACAATAGGTTTTGCACTGAATTTATGCAATTTAATTATGTGCTGAAAGTTTAATTGTTCACATCGCTTTCATCTGCAATATCTGGCTGCTGAAGCATATTTTCCAAATCCCAATTTTATTCCCAATTGTTGAGTCTTGTAACTCAGTGGTTAGGGCACTCGCCTTACCAGCGAGAGACGTGGGTCGATTCCATGCGGGGCGAAACCTTGGGCAAGTTTCCTTATTCCACATGCCTGATAATAATCCCTCAAAAAAACACAATAATAAATTGGCCATTTCAATCCACCGCTGTTTGTGGAACATTGCTGTGCACAATTGCCTGACGCTTTTCGACTACAAATATACAGTCAATTTACTTTACAGTATATTCTGTGAAGTGCTTTGAGATGTCTAGAAGTCACAAAATGTGCAATATCAAGTGCAAGGATTATTGATAGTAGTAGTAGTATTGGTATTCTTATTATTATTATTCAATGGCCTTCCAGGTAATAATTTATCTGAGTATATTGTATGACATTTTCTTGATTACTTTTGGCTGCCGTTCTTTTTAAACACATGAACACTTTACTAATAATATATAATGACTATGACAGTCTCTTGCAATAGTCAGCAAAATTAACCTTAATCTAATTACGTACTTGTCAGACTTTGGGATCTAGTTGTTATCCATCAATGATATTGCTTCTCCACATCTGGTCCTTGACCAGGACCTCCTTCCTCCACCTTCGATGCATTACCCACCTCCGGCAGAACTGTATCCGACATGCAGCCCAATCCTTTGTCACATCCTGTCTGGATTACTCAAATACACTTCTCGCCAGTCTTCCCAATTCCTCTTTTTAAAAATCCAGCTCATCCAGAACTCTGCAGTCTGCATACTGGCCAGGATCAAACTCCGTACCCCCATCTCACTAGTTCTGGCCAGGCTGCACTGGCTCCTCATCACCAAACGAATCACCTCAATATTCTCACAGTTGTGATCAAATCCCTTCACTCCCTGGCACCTCCCTACCTCTCCAATCTTCTGACTCCCAAGTACACCACCCGACCCCTCCGTTCCACTGGCACCGGCCTCCTGCTCGTCCCTCACAACTTCAGCTCCACAATTGAAGTTTACGCAGTCAGCCACTATGCCCCCAAACTCTTCCTCAATCCCTCCCTCCGTGTGCTCCCTCTCTCCCATTTTTCAAGTCACACCTGAAAACCTTCCTTTTTGACCGTGCTTTCGGGCACCTCACTCACTAACCTCTTCCCCGGCTCGGAGTCTGCCACTAAGCACTCTGAGATGCTATGCTTCATGGAAGGCGCTGTATCAGTTGTTGTTATTTTTGTTCAACTCAGCAGCAATACTGGCAACTGCTGAAACCTTTCGGTCCAATCTTTGCCAAAATAGAAGGAGGGAGGATGGGGTTGATGTTCTTACCCTCAATGGGTAACTTGATATTCAGCAACTGGTTTGACCACAATGTAGACTACTCATGTAGTCTCGGCTGACAATCCAGTGCTGTTCTGGAGGTGTGCTGGATTCTCAGACCTGCAGTCTTTCAAATTTAAGGTTTACACTTGGCATTCATGACATTCATGATTCCATCTCAACCGTTCAGTGATGTGCATTGACTTGTCACATACAGCAGAGCAGAAATGGCCTGTATGTCTAGCATAGCACAAAGTGAGCTCTCCTTGGAGCTGATCTGGCTCCAAGGTGACATATTTGGTAAAGGAATGTCGGAATTGAGTAAATTCTCTGTTCAGGTCTAGGTTGTCTGGGTCCTGAGCCAGGCAGTTCTGCAATCCTCCAGGGCACTACTGCCTAGCACATTGGCAGGTCTCACAGGAGGATACTAGTGGCAGGGATTTACCCTGCCACTCAGTTACTCTTAACAATTGCAAGGCAAAGCCCTAACTGGTGTTGTGGGCCTCCCTGGAGAAATAGTGGGAATCTTGTCAGAAAATGTTTCAATGGCAAGCTATGAAGTTTTGGCTGGTTAAACATCAGCAGTACTACAACACACCCTATGAGGACCCTAAGCTTGACTCTTGACAACCTACACTCTCCTGTACCTGTATATGGTACTCTTCGGAACTAGTTAAGGATTTGAGTTGGTAATATTGCGAGGAATTTACTTTCTGAAAATCTGCATGTTTATTACTCTGTGTGATACACGTCAGCAACCCAAGTCACAACCACAATGTACAATTTGGGTTTGCGGTATTCAAATATGAAACAAATACTCTCATGGATTTCCGCATGGGTGAGACATCCGGCTGATCAAAACTAGATGGAAAGCAACACAAATTAAATCAGCGTACAAAATGCACTTTTCTACTCTTGTCATCTCAGTGCTGTTTTGTCAGCAGTGGGCGTGCAGCTGCTAATTGCATGAAAATAAAAAAAAACATCCCCCTGCTCTCTTAATAGTGCTTCATTATCCTATTTTTTCGGTTCGGATGATTTATTATTAATCTAAATCTGTTATTAGTGATTGGAGCATATTGGCAACATGCACAAAAGTCTTTTAAGATCAAATCACTGTTGGCAAACTAAGGCAAACAAGAGGTTGTTAAGGAAGAGAGTCTCATTACTGTGTTTGAGATATGGCCTAATTCATAAGAGATAATGAGCAGAGCTCTGCTGGCCCCTACAACGATTTAGAATATTTTTTTTTAGATCTGGGGCCTGGGTTCAAATGCAGCTCAGACAGCTAGGATAACAGGACCTGGAATTAAATGAGATCTTGGAGTTCAGCTTCTGAATCTGGGGCCTGACATTTCTCATGGCCTTAGATTTAAGGACATGGTTTTAAAATGGTACTTTTTTTTAACTTGGATTTTAATTGGAATCGATTTAAACTACAGACGTCTGAATGTAATTTTTTCCAAACTTTATGATGTTTATCGTAAAATTAATGAAAATTATGTTAAGGATAATTTATGACAATTACGCAAGGGATTTTGGACCTTTGATGATGCCTTTATTGTATGGTTCCCTTAGACATATTACCACTCCCAAACTTGGAAGACTGGAAGGAAAACTATCAGCAGGCTTCTTCCAGTCCTGCTCTTCAGGTGACTGATAGGATGAAATGTATGATGTAATGAAGAAATGTTGTTATTAATATTATTATGTAATGCTGATTGCTAATAATGTCAGAGTGGTTTGCTTTATCTTGATACTGTAAAGGGATTGCCCATCATCATGTTTGCTGATCTACATGAGTTAGACTCCAATTATTCAGATGACACCAGAAATGGCAATTTTGAAGTGGTTTCTAATAGATTTTGAAGCCTATGAATCATGTAACAGTATTATTGAATCTATGCAGATTAGCGTGTCTTCTTTGCCCACAGGAATTCATGTGAGTAAAATTATAGTATTTCTCAATTTATTATATTCCTTAAGAAAATATCAATAAACTATGACCTGAATACTGATAATGTTTTTTTTGCCCAAACCAGCTAATATGTTCAGTCATCCCTTTGGATTCCAATTTAGTGTGTCTACTGGTGTTTGAAACAGGAGCTGCTTTCACATGCTGTAAAATGTATACTGTATCACTGTGTACTGTATTTTGGAAGGCAAAAGCAGCAGACAATTTGCATACACAAACGCCCCACAAACCAACAGGAAATTAATGACTAATTTATTAAAAGGACTGTCTGGGACACTAGGAAATAAAGTAGCAGGAAAGCCTCCCTACTCTTTTCAAATAGTGAAATGGGCCTTAACGTCCAGACAGGAAGGCAGACAGGACCTGATCTGAGGAACTGTATCTCCAACAATGTGGCTCACCCCCAGCACTGCACTAAAGTGTAAACATAGATAATATGAGTTCAAAGTCCTGACATGGAATTGGAATCAACAAACCTTCTGACTCAGAGGCGAGTGTGCTAGCAATTGAGTAAGACTAATATTTACAATACAGTCAACACCTGATAGTTTGTCACTCCAAAGGAAAAAAGCTCAGTGTTACCCAGAGTGGTGAGTCAGGTATTTGCATAAATATGTAAATAAATGCAGCCATCATATTAACAGCACAGTGATTTAAGTGTTGTGAAGTTCAAGGTATCAGGAGTTTACCTACATTAGCCTCAAAGAACTATGCATGTTAGATTGCTCCATACAAATTCAAAGGATTCTTGGAGTTCCACAGAATAAAAACTAAATACCCTGAGAAAGCTGGCTTTTTACAACAACAAATTGCATTTTGTATAGGGTCCTTCATGCAGGGTAGCGTTTACTGTACTTGAAACCATTACCAGCATTATCTCGTATATTCTCTTGAGTCTAAGCTATTAATAATAAAAAAAAGAACAATGGTGAGCAGAAGTAATGAATCAGACTTCAGATATTATCTATTGAGCTAGTTCCTTCAAGTCCTCAAGCGCATCTGCTGCTGAAGCTAACCTACCCCCACAGCTACTGCTGTGCTGATGGAAATAGGATCAGCTATTTTACCTCCCTCAAAGCCTGTTTTTCAAATGTCTTTCTGTCTATAATAATATTGTAAATATTATTAAAAATAATAATAGCCCGCCCCCATCTGTACCTCACAACCAACGCAGCTGAAACTCTCATCCACATCTTCATCACTTTTCCTTGCTGGTCAAAAATCCAATTACTGTAATTAAAATCTTGGCTGCCCACATATACACGCATACAAAACTAAAGGCTCACTTAAAGACCTTCCTATTTGATCACACTTACGGTCATTTCCACCTCCCTTTCCCATCACTATCCTGTGTGAAATTTCTATTTAAATACAATTCCCACCTCAAGACCCTACTCTTCAACCATGCCATTGGTCAACCCCCTTCCCTGTATTCCCTCCCCGATCCCGACCCCGCTCAGGTTTGAAATCCTGATTAATGAGCCTTGGGACATCCTCCTGACGTGAAAGGCACTATAATAATGTAATTTTGTTGTTGTAGTAGTGGTTGTAATAATAATAACAATAATACAGTACTTATGTTTGATATAGCATCTATAATGTTCAAACATCTCAAAACACTTCACAAGTAATTGTGTTCATGTATAGTGGCTGTATTTTTAACATTCACTAGAAGAACATGCAGATGAATTTTGGTTTAACATCTCAACCAAAAGATAGATATTCTTAAAATGTATTAAATACCCTGATATTGCATTACTGTCATCTTAAAATGAGATCAAGTCCTGGCGTCAGAACTGTTTTGGTTTCATTTATTAGAATAGGAAAGGTGAGACTGCTAACAGTGGTATTTTTTAATAAGCTTATTGAGCAATCAAATAGATTCATCTTTATAAATCAAATAAACCTTTTCAGAGAGGCTTGTAGTGTGCAGAAAGGATACTGTACGGCTGAAAGCTTTGCCTCATTAGGGAATAAGGTAAATGGTCTTGCTCAGCATCAGTTGTATCCACTCTGCTGTTTCCTGGGCTCTGACTTCAGCACACCCCAATGCGCAGCATAAACAATCAGCAGAATTGGCTGTGCACCCTGAGAACTCAGTATGATATCCATAGAACTGAGGTTCATTATGGGATGCAAAGGGCGACTAATCTGCAAGAATGATAACACTAGAAGCCAATTATGGATGGGAGACATCTGGCCTATCCATACCACTTGCTGCATTTTGGACTTGTATGATACATTAGAGCCCCTGGTTTAGTTGTGTCGACAGAATTATTGTAGTCAAATGCTTGGCTGGTTGAACAGAAGTGTGATTCATCAACCTTTCACTACTTAATGTGTTATAATTAAGGAGGAGTGATGGCTATGTAGAACAGAAAGTGCAAAATAAATGTCATTGTACAAAAAGATGTTAACATGGATCAAACAGTTCTTAGCTATGTGTTAACATAAGATCGGGTATAAAAGAATGGGAACAAAAAAAATCGTTCATCCAGTTTCTATTCACAAAGCTCTAAAGGATAGCTATTATACTGTATACCGATTATTCCATTGTATCGCTACTTACAGTATCACCGTAACTGATCTTATAGACCCTAAATTCATCTCTTACCATCACTTATTCTTATGCAAAATGCCTTCAAAGTGCTCCTACTCCCAAGCCTAAAGCAATAAAGAGATTGACATGCGTTGTTAATATAGCCACAGTTAATTGTTCGATTTACTGGAATGATTGTGTCATCTCCACTCACTTAAACAGACTTTTGGTTGATACAGCGAATCAAAGAATGGAATGCCTCAGTATGTCAAGCTACAGCATTCAAAGCTTGGCACAGCCCAGCAAGGTCAAAGCTTGGCGAGTACAGCATAAACCAAAGAATAGTACTCCACAATAGGCACAGTACTGAGCAGCATCATACTTCACAGCACGGTATGGCATAGTATATTTCAACAGAACTAAACAATAGAATAATTGCTTTCCTTTTAACATCTGCTGAAATGAATAAGGTCGTTGTAATGTCATGTAAAAGTAATATGTGAATGAAGTATTTTTTATCAAAATATTATAATAACTGCCATATAATGTGTATTTATGCTGAAAAGATTAACAAAGGAACCAGTGGGAGTGATGACAAGTACTGATTATGCAGAAGATATAATGAACACAGTACAACCGATTATATTTCAATTTAAACCTGAGCTATGTCCCCCATCCCCCGACCCACCCGCCCCACCATCGGTGGGCGAGCCTTCATCCACTCTGCCCCCATACCTCTGGAATTCCATCCCGCAGTCCTTCCGCCTGGCCCCCTCCCTGAGGTCCTTCAAGTCAGTATGATCCAATGATCCGGCATGTTTTAAATGATAACAAATGCATGTCTAATTTCTTCACACACTTTTAATACCTGGAGACATAAAATAATTTTTAAATTTTCACCACTTTAAATTAGCCTTTTCTATAAATACCAAGCATGTTTTATCAAAGGGTTGAATATACTTTTGACTAAATTGTGTTAATTTAAACTGAAATTGTACTATACGATTCATATTTCAATGCACAACATAATTAATTCTACAACAATTTGGGGAGGACGGGTTTGCGTGATTATGGTGAGAGAGTCCAGGAGTGGGATTTGACTTGAATAGCTTTTTTCAAAGAGCCGGCACAGACTGGATGGGATTAATGGCATCCTTTTGTGCTGAACAATTGTATGATTCTATAAAGTCCCACCTCAAGACCCTCCTCTTTGACGGTCTCATTGATCACCCCAAATCCGCTCCTTTACCTCCACCCTCCCCGTTCCCGATGCCAGCTTGCGTCTGAAACTTTGACTCTCATGTGCTTTGGAACGTCCTCCTGACATGAAAGGTGCTAAACAAGTGTAACTTTGTTGTTGGTGTTTGGTGTTTGTGAGATTTGTCTTCATTGAATAGCTGTGCTCTTTGTTCAGAATTCCACTGAACTGTATGGATCATGCATTTGGATTGTTACTAAGAAACCTTTTCAGAATCTGCCAAACATGTTGGAGTTAAATTGGTGAGCAGTCTTATTACATTATCAGTATGTTAATCTAGAAATACACAGACAACACTTTACAATAAATATTGCAGTAATAATAGTTTGCTTTGAGACATTCTGATGACATGATAAGGCATAACAAATAATAATAATCCTTGCATTTGATATAGCACTTTTCATATCTTCTAGACATCTAAAAGCACTTAACAGAATATACTGTAAAGTGAATTGACTACGTATTTGTGGGCGAAACATGGCAGCCAATTGTGCACAGCAGCGTCACACAAACATTTGTGGATTATTATGTTTATTTTTAAGGATTATTATTCCCAGAATAACGATCCACTAATTGACTAACAACCAGGTTCCTACTTACTGCTAGGTAAACAAAGGCTGTGGCGCAAGGAAACATGCCCAACATTTTGCCCTGCCGAGAATAAACATCAGGTCGCTCGCTTGTGAGGTGAGTGCTCTAACCACTGAGCTACACAACTCTGAACACAAAGATTAATAAGATTATTGTGCATCTTTCTTTCTACTTCTTCATCCAGGTGTTGGAAACAGAATTTAAATATCCTGATATTTTACATACCCTTCCCATCTCCCAGCGGCACATTTTTACTTGTCCTGCATTTGGATTTTATAATGATAATAATAATACTGTAATAATAATCCTTGCATTTGATATAGTGCTTACCACATCTTATCAATGTCTCAAAGTGCTTCACAGAATATACTATAAAGTGAATTGACTGTATATTTGTGGGCGAAACTCGCACAGCAATGTCCCACAAACAGTCGTGGATTGAAATGACCAATTTTTTTATTGTGTTTTTTTTTGGGATGGATTATTATTAGGTGTGTGGAGTAAGGAAACATCTATGAATCATCTCAGCAATATGAAACAAGTGGAAAACGATTGAAAATATACGGGTCAAAATTTAATATTTCTTAATGGAATTTCCTGATGAAGAAATTTGTGTTTTATTACTGCAGGCTCCATTCGATAACCAGAATTATGTCATTTAGGAACATAGGAACTTTGCTCCAATGAAATTTTGTCTGAAGAGCTCCCATTAGTCTGCAGAATATCTAATAGAATGCTTTATTGAGGAACCCCATTAAGAAATACTGCATGTTAGACAACAACATGTTTTTATTGCTGTTGCAAAGGTGTGAGCACAGATAGTACACATGCTTCAGTAGGGACAATCATAGCTTACAAATGGACTGCAATTCTATTCATCTTGAATTGAAGAACCTTGAATGCCTTGTTTATTTCAAATATACTATGCTTTCCATTCTTCTGATTTTTAGAAACCATTTAGAGGCAAAATGCAGACAGTACTGGCTAAGTCATAGATTGCTAAAAGCTACTTAGAATTTCAGCTTTGAAATGAAGATTCACAACTTTTAACAAAAATGCAGTATGTGTATACATATAGCTAAATCCTGTAGCTCAGTGGTTAGAGCCCTCACCTTACATGCATGAGACCTGGGTTCAAATCCAGGCTGGTCAGGGCGAAATCTTGGACAAGTTTCCTTACTACTCCACACATCTAATAATAATCCCTCCATAAACTAAGCAATAATAAAATTGGTAATTTCAATCCACAACTGTTTGTGGGATACTGCTGTGCGCAGTTGGCTGTCACATTTTGCCCACAAGTATACAATCAATTCACTTTACAGTATATTCTGTGAAGCGCTTTGAGAAGTCTAGAAGACATGAAAAGTGCTATATCAAATGCAAGTATTATTATTAAAACTGTATCCAGTATATTGGCCTGAGTGTCCTTCAGTTCCATTACCTTTTAAGATCAAAGAGAGCTCACCAAACTCCCCTCCCACTGCTTTCATGCCACAACATGGCAGTTAGCTGCTCTGTTTCCACAGCAATTGCTCTCAATCCATGCAACCTGCATTCACGCCTTGTCTTCATTGTCTATTGGAAATGAAAAGATTAAATTCACAAATCAGAATGTGCTCATAGTGAATTTTGGTTTGCTGCATTCTTACTTTCAGACCATTTCTTAATATACTCATTCACATTTTGAATATAAGAGAATGAACAGTGGACTTTGCCAGTGCTCAGGATAGTGATTCTTTCTCTAAATTTGTGAACAAATTTGTTGGAGAATCCTACAATTTCAGTCACTAAATGGAAGTCACAATTAGCACAGCAGCAGCTAGTTTGCAAATCCCACATTTTAGACCCATTGTCTAACCTCCATCATGTAAGTCATTTGGTTCATGCTGATAATTGCTACCTACTGACCAGCCCACAACTGATCTTTATTCACCAGCTGCTCTGGGCTCGATTCCAAAATAAATCAGAAATATTTTTCATCGTAAATACACATTCCCATCTGCAACCATGACTTGCACTTTGACCTTGTGAAGACAACTCTTTGTTTGGATTCTCATGTAGAAATCTTCCTCTTATAGTTTTGTGATTAAACATTGAACAAAGAACAAAGCATCAAATGAAAATATCTCAGATTTCTGCAGCATGTTTCACATTTGTTTAAGTAGTAAAACCACATCTACATCACCTGGAAATAGTTATGTTGGGCCAAGTAGCTCAAAAGCCAGGATTTTACAATTTCACCAAATATTGGTGGAATACTTTGAAAATAACTGGGATATAACTGGGATATTTTGGCCACAAAATATACAGTCAATTCATTTTACAGTATATTTTGCAAAGCGTTTTGAGATGTCTTGAAGACGTGATAAGGTGCAATATCATATGCAAGGATTATTACAATTACACGATAGGCATGAACAGACAATTGTTCTGCATTATTCATACGATGAAATACAAGACAAGGAACCTGCATGTTGATTGTATGTTAGTGACTTTATCTATGACCAGTTTCTATTCCGATTTTTGCCGCAATAAATGCAGCCCAGCCCTAATGTAACTAAGTGGTTGGGTCCATAAAATGACACCATGTTATAACCAGGGCACATTATAGCATGGAGATTCATGCTCACTTTTGAAGGTTGCTGAAGTCTTTGCTGACATGATCAAGCTGCATGACTTGTGCTGCGAGTCAGACAGTCAGTCGTGACTTCTCCTTACATTTGATATAGATCCTTATCATATCATTAAGACATCTCAAAGTGCTTCCCAAGATTAGCTGTGTACCTTGAAAATGAATGCAACAGCAAATTTGCTCACAGCAATGTCCCGCAAACAGCCATAAAGTGAGTGATAAATTATATTTAGAGGATTTATTTTGGATTATTTTGGGAAGTCAGCCAGGCGTCTGACACATGTGGAAACCCATTACAGTAAAAGCCAGTTTATCCGGCACCCTCGGGACCTGGCCAATGCCGGTTAAACCGTGTGCCGGATATTCGGGCGGCCAGCTGCCAAAAACCCAACACAAAAAAAATTAACTTTAAAAAAAATATTTTTTATTTTTTTTATTTTTAATATTTACCAATAAAGCAATAAATATTGATTACAATCTATAACACAGCACACAATCACAAAGCAAACTTCTGCAATGGTAGATTGCAGTGGCTTAAAGCTGTACTGCCATTTTTTTCCTTTCTTTTTCTCCCTCCTTCCCCCCCCCCCCCCCCCCCCCCCTGATCTCTTTCACACACACACAGTCAGTCTGGCATCTCAATGGCTGCAAACCCAACCTCCCCTCCACTCTTCATTTTCCATCTAAATTAATCAACTCACCCCCTCTCTCCCCTCCTCTCCCTCACCTCTCTCTCCCCCTCCCACTCAACTCTATTTCTCCCCCCCCCACCCCCACTCGCTTTCCCTCTCTTTCTCCCCCTCATTTCCCCTCCCCACACCCTCCTCTCTCCCTGCCTCTCTCTGCTTCTCCCACCCCACCCCCCACTAAAACAAATGTATAAACCCACAATACCAACAGACTACACAGGCAATGCATCCGTCAGAGAAAGAAAGAGAGAAAGAGAGAGAGAGAGAGAAAGAAAGAAAGAGAGAGAGAGAGAAAGAGAGAAAGAAAGGGGAAGAGAGAGGGAGTGCCCCTTTAAGACCCTTAACCGGAAGTGCACTACCGGCACCATCCAGAACTAATCATACTGTACTCTAGTGCAACAATTGACTCATTAAATATGCCACAGTGATTGTGCTGGATAAGATCCGGTTAATCGAATGGGGACCTTTTTTTTGAGGTGCCGTTTATTAAAAGTTATGGTTGATCAGGTCACGGATAAATGGGCTTTTGCTGTACTAATTCCAGAGATAGATTGTTGGAATGGAAAGCACACTCTCTCACTGGAGGGATGCATCCTGCTTACCTAATTTCGGAAAGTATTTGGAGCAGGTTGGTTAGAGCCAATGCTTGTGGACCCTGAGTATGTGTTAAGGTACGAACAAATTCTAATCAGCTAAATTCACATAGCTTGCCAGTACACTGACTGTGTGCAGTATAAATTGGGGTAGAACAATGTGAATGTGAAAATGTGCTTTGCTGGAACTGACAGGATCGAAACTGAACTAGAAGTTTAACTCAAGAAAACCTAGGTTAAAACAGTATCTCTTGGATGATCATATGTCAGTAATGTTATAGTGACAATTTCCGCATGTTATGTATCAATTGTTACTCAGTTATTAGAGATTTCATGATCATCTCTTTAATAATCTATAAATCACCTATGAAACACTCAATGGCATTCATTTTTGCAGTCACAATATCGGTTCAGATGAAAGAGGCTCTTCATCCCATCTGATCTCATTCTTCTAGAATACCCACCCCACTGACTTCTCATCACAAAACAAAAGTAAAAAATCCAACGGCCTCGCTTCAATCACTCTTCCTAGCAACCTGTTCCAATAATCAATGACTTTCTAGGTAAAGAAAGACTTCCTAGTGGCTTTCCTGAAATTGGCAGGTGGGTCCACAGTACACCAGGGCATCCCTGATGACAGACAGACACTCTGACTTATTGGGTTGTATTAACTTTGCAAGTTTACTACCAATGTTTCTAGCGCCTTGGGACGTCCTCCTGATGTGAAAGGCGCTTTCCAAATGTCATTTTGTTGTTGGTTTTGTTATTGGAAGATTAGATTATTGATCTTAATTTATAATTAGTCAATCTTTGGGATCTGTCTCTTCCTGGACATGATTGCTCTGTGATATGTGACACAGGGAAATTTCTCTTAATTTGGTTTAGAGCTCGTATGTATCTTGATTCACTTTACAGTATATTCTATGAAGAGCTTTGAGACATCTTCAAGACATGATAAGGGATGTATCAAATAAGACAGTTTACAAGATATCACGTTTGCCTCTGAGTCAAAAGATTTGGGGCTCAAGTTCTACATTGCGACTTTCTATTTATAGTCTATGTTTGGATGATCTAGAGTTTGCGGAAGCTTAAGCTTGCGATACAAGGTAATGGAAAAGGCTGGTGGCTAGAGTTGTAGTTGTAATTCGGGTGAGGTAATGACAGGGTCAAGCAATATTGTCGAGACAAAGGAAACTGATTATAGCCCAAATTAAAGATTTAAAAGAGAGTCGAACAAAACACCAAGGTTCAGTGAGATTGTGTGGAATTCTGGGAGGTTGACATATTCAGGGTCAAAATGGAGGTAGGCAGGGTAACTTAAATTTTGGGAACATTAAGCTAGAGAAAGTTAAGGTTCATCGAGGACTTGATGTCTAACAGTCAATTTGTCAGACTAGCAGTGGTCTTTGAATTGAGAGTAAAAAGTAGAGTTGGATGTCATTCAGATACTGTACAATGAAACTTAAGTCATTATAGATCCACTGAGGTTAACCAGGAAGTCCGGATAGTAGAAGAGGATGGAGTTGTCATCAAGGGGCAGAGAGATTGAGGAGGTTGAGGAGCACAGAGAGCTCTGGTCACAGGTGGGTGGATTTAAGAACAATCAAGAGCATGATATTTTCTTTCCCCCAAAGTGTGATCTTACCGCTATCTAAACAGAGGAATAACTTATGGCTTTGATGCAAGTAGAGGGGGCGTGACATATGGTTGCCCTGTTTTAGACAAACTTGGCAAAGTTAGCACGATTAAGTGCATAACAAGAATGTCAGTAACTGAAATGCCGATGAATCAGACGCTGAATGGAAAGCATTTAATTACCATAAATGCCATAAATCAAGAAATATTCAATCAAAAAGAAATGAAAACACACTAATGATCGAACATGGACTTACTGAGATTTGTGCTGATGTTCTGGGCGAAGCACTTTTTAATGGCCCTCAAGTAGCAAGTGAGAGCCATGGGTTGGCCACCACTGCTTTAACCTGACAGAAATATCTGAAACAAAAACAGAAGTTGCTGGGGAAACTCAGCAGGTCAGGCAACATCCATGGAGAAAGGAAAAAGAGTCAACGTTTCGGGTCTAAAACCCTTCGTCAGTTCTGATGAAGGGTTGTAGACCCAAAACATTGACTTATTTTCCTTTCTCCATGGATGCTGCCTGACCTGCTGAGTTTCCCCAGCAAGTTCTGTTTTTGTTTCAGATTTCCAGCATCTGTAGTATTTTGTGTTTTGTTTACGTGAGAAATATCTCCAGTTTGTTATAAAAGTTCTTTCATATTCGAAGATGGCCATTCACAGAATGGCTGGGTGTGCGAACTTGTTTATAGCGGAGAAACTTCCTCCCACACAGCAATTCCACTCTTAGGTAACAAGTAGTGTAACCTGGTGTCAAGGAATATTCAAAGATTAGATCCCTTGTTAACTGCACTTGTGTGTTATCTGGAGTTATTTGAATGAATGTTGACTATTTTCACTGGGAGTCTGCACCATCTATACACGGTGGGAAAACAAATTTCTCTTCTAATCACCAATCATGTAAGGAATTATATAAATGTTCTAATTTTGTCCCCTATTCTCAAATTCATTTCCCACTCTTTTGCTAGTTGCCTTAAAATATTTAGGGTTCCTTTTAAGATGTGTAAGATGTTTCACAGGATAGAGAAAGTAAACCTGGAACAATACATTTGAATATACAAGTGTGGCAAGTAATTAGGACTGTGGACTTCAGGAGAGACACCAAGAAGTATTTCTTTACACAGTGGATAATCAAGAACTAGGCTCATTTAAAAACAGTGTAATTCCCTAATGGGAAAGCAGCAGGATTAGTATTGTGAAAGGATGATATCAAATGAGCAAAAGGATCTTCTTCATCCAATCTTTCTATAATATATAACAATTATATTATATAAATATACATCTAAAATATTAGGGAGACAGTGGAGACTGATGCAGAAAGTGTTGATTCCTTCAAGAACAAATTTGATAGATTTCTGTTAGGAAATAATATCTGGGGATACAATATATAATTTGAGATATGACATGTCAAGCGTCTGTCAGGGTGATGGAAGGCGGCTGGATAGACCTTGATCTTTTTTTAGCAAATTCTTATGTTCTCTCTTATGTTTTGCCTTTCTATTGCATGCTTATTGCTTCTACAGCTCATTTTAGTTAAACTTTTTTGGCAGCCAAGAGGACTTGGTAATAGGCAACCAAGTAAACTGTCAGTCATCCATTTTCCTTCATTGAGTTTACTATAGGTGAACATATAAGCAAACTATTCAATGTGTATGGTACATGCTAGGGTTAGGTTTCCAGTGCCTTGGACGTTCTCCCGACGTGAAAGGCGCTATACAAATGTATTTCTGTTGTTGTTTTTAGAAACTCCAATAACACTACTTGCAATTATTTGTCTTGCATTTACTGCAATACAAGGACACTAAAACATTTTCAGACTTGATGACACTTAATCTTGAAGGTTAACATTACTTAACCGTAAAGGTTAGAATAGAAATTCTCAGTACCATTGGTTATTTATCTCAAACCACGAAAGGCAATGATAAACAATAATTATTGTGTTTGTATTTGACCCACCAAAAGTCTACCAAAACAAGTGAAATGTCTCTGGATACTTTTTATTTTACAACTACTGTACGATCAATTTTTTGAAAGGATTTTCTTAAAATTCACAGAATATCGGGTTGAAGCACTTATCTTAACCTTGGGCAAATTACTTTTCTCCACATGCCTAATAATAATCCCTCCAAAAAAAACCAATAATAATTTGGTCACTCAATTCACAACTGTTTGTGGATCGCTGCTGTGTGCAAATGGCTGTCACATTTTGCCCACAAATATGCAGTTAACTCACTTTACAATATATTCTATGAAGTGCTTTGAGAAGTCTAGAAGATATGAAAAGCACCATATCAAATGCAAGGATCATTATAATAATAATCATTATTATTAACGATGTGATAAGGCACTACAGTATATCAAATGCATTCTTTCTAAAGATTACATTGCTAAAATGTGCAAATTGAACACTGATTCCTTTTACAAATATAATTTATTATGAATGAAACATTTCTGTTTCTTTATAAATACTTTTTAAAATAAATTAAATGCTAATTTATTTTACAAGGATAGCTTGTGAATTAAACACATTTATTTTTGTAACTAGAATGATTGAAGAATGAACTAACCACTAAGTGTGCGTAATTTTCTTGTGAATTATAAAAAATGTGTTTTTATCAATGTAGTTATTGAAGAATGAAATAAACACCATTTTATTTTTATATCTATTTTTAATTGTAATGTTATTTGGAAATATGATAGAAAAAATGTCTTAGTTTATTTTCACTTGGCTAGTCATATAATACCTCTACTGAATAATTTTCTGACACTCACTATTCAGACTTGGATAATATCAATGGCTGCTTGGATGAGGCCAAATGACAAGCCTTTAAACTTTCCATGAGCCAGTGCCTTCAGCAGAGATGGGAGAAACTCAAAATAAAAGGAAAATTGCATTTAAATGGTTTTGTGGATTGTAGGAGAATTTCTGATTAAGTTCATAGAATTATTTGACAGAATCACTGAGGTAATAGGGGAAGATCAAGGAATATTATTTGTGTGGAGATTCAGAAGGCATTTGTTAAGATCCTAAAAATTAAGATTATAATAATAATCTTTACCATTTGATAAAATAATAATAATAATCCATGCATTTGATATAGCGCTTTTCATGTCTTCTAGACATCTCAAAGTGCTTTACAGAAGATACAGTAAAGTGAAATTGACTGTATATATGTGGGCGAAATGCGGCTGCCAATTGCAGTGTCCCACAAACAGTCATGAATCGAAATGACCAATTTTATTATTTAGATTTTAGAGGGATTATTAGTAGGCATATGGAGTAAGGAAACTTGACCAAGCTCACCTTCCACATTCCTCGTAGTCGCTTGTCGCTGTGGAGCGCCTGTAGGTCAGTGGTTAGAGCACTCGCCTTACAAGCGCGAGACTTGTAATGAATAATTAAATTGATCATTTTGAATCCACGACTGCTTGTGGGACACTGATGTGCACAATTGGCTGTTGCATTTTGCCCACAAATATGCAGTCAATTCACTTTACAGTAAATTCTGTGACGCGCTTTGAGATGTTGATAAAATGTGAAAAACGCTATATCAAATGCAAGGATTATTATTATTGTATATTATTATTGTTATGTCGTGTCCCAAACTATATACTGTACTGTATTCCGAGATATTATTTTCTAGCAGAAATCTAATTTGTTCTTGAAACAAGCAACATTTTTCACTTCCACCATCTCCGTAGGGAGCCTGTTGCATAACTTTATTACTTGCTCATTGAAGTACTGATTCCGCAGATGTATTCTGAATTTTCACCCCATCAATCGCAGGCCGTAATCTCTGGTTCTACTGTTCAGTACAAGTTAAAACTGCTTATCTGGTCTGGATTGTCTATTCCCTACAGAATCCTCTAGCCCACAATGATATAGCCCCTCAACCTTCTCTTCTCCAAGCGTGAACAGACCCAGTTTATCTGATTATTCCTTTCAATAGCATGCTGTGTGTTTTTAGCTGGTTAGAATTCAGCATTAACCCAAACACGCATTGTGGCGTCCCCAAACCTTGGTTCTTGCGAACCTATATCTAATATTTTCTGGAATTTGGTAAGGAGGATGCATCTGCCCTGAAAAAGAGTTTGCATTCTATTCCAATCAATATCTCTGGAATTTCCGTATATTGGTGACATGTATAAAATCTTAATCTACTTTGCGTATTTTTAAGTATGGTAATATGTTTGAGCATGTGTCAGACATCCGGCCGGCCAAAATTAAATGGCACCTGTGTTTAATAATAATAATATTCTTAATACAATGAGCTTTGTCGTGCACAGTGAAGGAAATTATAGTGTGGTGTTAACTAAAATACTCTGATATGGTAATGTCATACAAGGCAGCCCTTTAGCAATATGTTTTTGCATAAACTTCATCCACAGTTGAATGAAGAATCACGAATGCTGCCGAGGTCATTAGTGCACATCAGAAACAATATTATTTGCAGTGCATTAGTAGAGCAGAATTTTATGTTGTTGAAATAGATGCGAGCTTTCTCAGCAAGTGCCACAATGAGTAAACAAGCACATTCAATAATCACCAGCAAAGTGGCAGTGACAAAGTATGCAGCTTTGATTCCCGGATAAGGTAGAGATATTATGAAGGAAGCATTTGATTTCTTCCTGATAAAAACTCTTGTCATTTGATAAATGTGTTTTTAGATATGAACATAAGGGAAGTCAAGAATAGAAAAGTGCATTAAGCGTTTTGAATATAATGTGATAGAATTTACATTTATAGTACCTTGTACATCAGGAGGATGTTCACGCAATCCTTGGGAAGGAGGAAACTGAGTACAACAACAACAACAACAAAATTACATTTGTATAGTGCCTTTCACATCGGGAGGATGTCCCAAGGCGTTGGACAGTCAATGTTTCAGGATGGGGGAACATGGAGGAAAGGAGGGACTTAGGGGTGACCAATGGGACCATCAAAGAGGAAGATCTTTAGGTAGGACTTGAAGGAGGCCTAGGAGGGGACATGATGGAGGGACTGCGGGTTGGAATCCCAGAGGTTAGGTGCAGAGTGGCTGAAGGCTTGCCTGCTGATGGTGGGGCATGTGGGTCGGGGGATACAGTTATTCTTTTTATGACCTGCAGAACACTAGCATCCATATTAAGAATAAACTGTAGAATTGTCCACAGTTCTGCTCAATCTTAAATTTTAAGGCAATAAGGTGAAAAGTGGTGGAATTTTAGACCTAAATTGAACTCCGATTCACCTGCTTTGAAACGTCAAGCAGAGAAATTGTGTCTTGGACTTCATTGAGAGTATAGCGGCAGGGAGGAAGGTGAAAGATGTTTAAGCAGAGGTCACTGTCTAACCTGCTCTCAATGTGAGCTCAGACGGTGAACTAGTAAGAAGGTATTAAACCACTATTTTGAATGTTGTTTGAATGCAACCTGAAGTAAAATGTACCCTAATGTTTCCAGTTAGTTGCCTTTTTAAAAAAAAAAATCTCAGTTAGATTACAGGTAATCACACAACATCAATATGCATCATTAGAAACATAAAATCCACACTTGTACACCCAACAGTAGCAGCTGCTGTTTCGAAGCTCTTGTTGCCTTGGTGATCAAGCTTCACTGGCATCTCCTGGGCAGCAGGTTCTGTGTGTGCAGTGACTGGTGCTGGAGTTGCCCACAATCAAACATATATGCCAAAAAACTTTGAACCTGAGTGTTGATTGTGCATTTATCCATAGCGTATGCATCTCTAAAGAGTGGGCTCGAACCAGATTATTATAACTATTATATAGAATCAATCAAAGGTCATAGAGTTTTATAGCAGATTCAGGATCAATTGAAACATGACCATCCTGTTTAATCGTCCTGTACCACTTCAACCACACATCACTCTTATTTTATTTGGTCCATGATGACCAGAGTAACAACTTTTACCAATAGATAGATCCGCTTAATGTGATCAACAACAACAACAACTTTGATTTATATAGTGCCAGAAGGCATCTCAAAGCGCTTCACAAAAATGGATCCCGGGCTCGAGCCATGGGCAGCGGGAAAAGGGTGACTGAAGGGGTGGTTGAAAAGAAAGGTCTTCAGCTGTGAGCTGAATCTAGGAAGAGAGGGTCAAGGCAAAGGGAGTGAGGAAGGGAGTTCCAGAGCTTCGAGGCATAGTGGCTAAAGGCACGGCAGCTGATGGCAGAGCAGAAGATTCGGTGGACAAGGAGGAGACCAAAACCGGAGGAACGAAGGCAATGGGTGCTGTGTTGGAGTGAGAGGAGGTCAGAGAGGTAGAGGAGTGGAGAGATTTGAAACAAGAGTGAGGATTTTTAAATCGATCGTATTATTAGTAAAAATTAAACTACCAAAGATTCTTTGCAGTGAATAGATTTCTATTTCCTTAGCATTATTGTTTTTGCACTGCCCTACCTCGCTATCTCTCTGTCACTGCCCTGTCCAATCCACTCAGCAAATATAATTCTGCTGAACACTCCTTACCTCTTCTGTCCCACCATTAGTAGCCAAGCCCTCATCCCACCGCCCTCTCAACTACTGCACCCTCAGCCACCACAGCTCCCTTCCTCAATCCCTCCATCTTGCTCTCTGTCTGTCCTCAAAAGCTGCCCTGCTTCCTAGACCTCATTTATGGTCACTGTCCTCTTCCCAGCCTCCACATTTATCCTGCTTGATGTCCACTCCATCTCTGCAAAGAGGTTTGAGATGCTATTCCACATGCTGTGTCAACTGCAGATTGTTGGCATGTCACTACGTGAACAAGTCTCAGGCTATAATTGCTTGTTAACTGAATTGTATAATTGGTGTGATCCCTTTCAATTGTTTCAATTTTAGTTGAGATGAACCACGGTGCACTCAATCTCCTAGTTCTCTATTATTTCCATAAATCTATCGTACAAATGTAATTTGGTTGTTGTATTTTGTGGGCAAAACACAACAGCCAATTGTGCACAGCAGCGTCCCTCAAACATTTGTGGACTGTGTGACCAAATTACTTGTATTACTATTTAAAATGTTTCCTTTTTTTGAAGGTATTATTACCCACGGAAACGTAATCCACCAATAGTCTAACAAATACCTACTTACTGCTAAGGGATGTGGACTAAGGAAACTTGCCTAAGGTTTTCGCTCTACCTAGGAATTAAACCCAGATCCTCTCATATGCTATGGGACTCCACAATAAATGCACATTGCTCATGTTTTTGCAATTTCCCAGTACTCACACCACTCACCATTACAGGCACAGATAAAAAAAGAATAAGATTAAAGGATCAGAAGAGGAATAAAAATATCTGAATATTTTTCTTAATTTTTTCTGAATGTTTGACACATCGAGTCAGACTCATTCAGCAATTTCATATTATTGTATTTGGATTTTTTCTATAATACGTGCATTATAAAATTAAATATGGTGCTATGAAAATAATCTGAGATAACTTTATAATATCTAATAATAATCCTTGCATTTGATTTAGTCTTCTAGATGTCTCAAAACGTTTCACAGAATATACTGTAAAGTGAACTGACTGCATATTTGTAGGCAAAATAGGGGCACCCAATTGCATACAGCAGTGTCAACACAAACAGTCGTGGATTGAAATTACCAATTTTTTAAAAAGTATTATTGTTTGGTGTTTGGAGTACGGAAACTTGCCCAAGGTTGCGCCTTGCCTGGATTCAAACACAAGTCTCACGCTTTTAAGACGAGTACTCAAACCACTGAGTTACAGGACTCCAACAAAAAACAACACAATATTATGCTATATACTGTAGTATGAAAGATAAATTCACGGGCAACTGTTGTAATCAACTTTCTATAACTGTTGTAATCGACTCCTGCGGGAAATGGAGATGGTGGAAATTGGGATGTGTGTTGTTGAGTGGTGTTTACCTGAGCAAAGAGATCTCTGATAATTACAAGGAAAGAAAATTATCCATTGATAACCTCGTAAGTCAAATGAGAGTTTAGGAAATGTGTACTCCAGAGAGAGGAAACATGAATGATCCCAAAGGAAATAGCCACATGAACTGACACCTTGGTTCGCTTTAGATGATTTTGATATTTTCAGCAAAACCTTATTTTTTTAATTACACACGATGATCTGCTTTCTGGGCAATCGGATTAAAATGACGGATAAAGAAAATCAATAAATGAGGAGTGACTTTTATCTTAAGCTGCAGTTCTGTATAAAACCTTGATTTTTAAAACATTCATCAACGAGATAGCTGATGAATTGGGGAAAATAAAATGTTGGAAGTTAACATAAAGATGTGCCTGGAACAAACATTTAAACACAATAATCATTGTATGTCGTATAGCACCTTTTATGTCAGGAGGATGTTCCAAAGCACTTCACAGGATTTCCTGTAAAGTGTAGTGACTGTGTGTTTTGTTGTCCAACACGACAACCAATTGCGCATGTCAATCGCCCACAAACAGCCATAAAGAGAATGACCATTTTAATGGAAAGCTAGACAGTGAAAGCTGGTCGAAAGGTGTAACAAGGCGAAAAACAGGTTGGAAAGAAAAAGCTGAAGAGAAGGTTTAAAAAAACTTATATTCATGTAGCATTTTTAAATATCTAGAATTTGGCAAATTCTTTAGGTTATATCAATCCATGTTGTTTAGCAGCATAACTCTAAATTCTATTTTTAAGGAGTCCTGTAGCTCAGTGATTAGAGCACTTGCCTTACAAGCGTGAGACCTGTGTTGAATCCAGGAAGGTCAGGGCGGAAACTTGGGAAAGTTTCTTTACTCCACACACCTAATAATAAGCCCTCAAAAAAAAAAATTGGTCATTTGAATCCACGACTGTTTGTGGGACACTGCTGTGCGTAATTGGCTGCCGTGTTTCGCCCACAAAAATAAATACACAGTAATTTCACTTACAGTATATTCTGTGAAACGCTTTGAGATGTCTAGAAGACTTGAAAAGTGCTATATCAAATGCAAGGATTATTATTTTTATAAAACGTGGAAAAAAATGACTTCAAAGTTAATACGAATTCACCAATTTGCCAAATTCTAAAGTAAATATAGGAGAAATTTCCGCAATTATATGTGCCTGAAATTATGTGTACTTAAGAATTTTTTTGCATCTAAACAAATTGCTCCCACAATCCTATCACATCATTTTATGTTTCATGCTGAGCTATATCAATGCAAATTGTTGTCAGTACCGGTGTTGTTGTTGAACCTGTGCATTGTGAATGGATGTAAAATTCTTGAAGTCAGTTTTCATTTGAAAGCTGGGTCCTTTTTAAGATAAGCAGAAAAACATTGTCTGAATGAGTCTTCTACAATTATTTTCAATCATAAATTTTACATCAGAATAGTCATACACGCTAAGATTCAATTGAATTTCAGGTCAAATCCTTCAATTTCCATATCAATTTATATGTGGGATTACATTTATTCAGCAATCTTATCTCAGTAACAAAGAATTACAAAAATTGGGTTAAACAATATTTCCCATCTGCATGTAAAATGTTTGAGATGGAATTTGCAGTAGCTGAACGATGGGAGAGCGAGATCCTGTTTGTTTTTTATGTGCATGTGTGGCACAGCCCATTTTCTATTAACAGTGTATTCTACTCAATGCAGTATTCATCAAGTGGCTGGTAGCTAAGGCAATCAGGAGATGAAAGGCCAGTACCACAAAATCAGAAACCTTAGGCAGCTCAACACATGGCAGCCACATATTAATGATTAGACAAGTTAGTACTCTTCCATCTTAAGAAGAGTCATCTCAGAAGGGACCTTAGAGCACAATACAGTTGTGTAAAATTATAAATAGGTTTTACAACAACAACATTATATTTATAGAGCACCTTTCATGTTGGGAGGATATCCCAAGGCACTGGAAAGTAGAAAGTAAACCCGAAATAATTATTTCAGATAGGCCAGGGCATCAAATCAAGAAGGCATAGACTCATACTACCAAAGGCCAGTGAGAGAACAGACACCACATAAGAAATAAAAACAGAAGTTGCAGAGAATGCTCAGCAGCTCAGGGAGCGTCTCTGGATACAGGATACAGACATTACTTTGTCCAGATGATAACTAATGACTAGAAAAGGTTAGCATAAAGATTGGTTAAGGCCAGAATACTTGGCTCATTTAAGAAATAATAATAATAATAATAATAATCCTTCCATTGGATATAGTACTTTCCACATCTTCTAGATGTTTTGAAAGAGCTTCACAGTATGTATTGTGAAGTGAATTGACTGTATATTTGTGGGCGAAACGCAGCAGTCAATGGCGCACAGCAGCGTCCCACAAACAGTCGTGGATTGAAATGACCATTTTTTAAATTGTGTTTTTATTATATTAAATAGTTTTTTTTAGATAAAATAGTTTGGGAATAAGAGCTGAGAACAATGGTGAGGAAAACCTGACCACAAGCACGACCAGAGAGGTATGTTTTGATTTGTGCCTTGAATAAGGGGAGGCCGTGACTGCAGTATGATATTCAAAAGTAAATCTAGACTCATTGGATTGCTTGTGTTACTTTCTGTTGTAGTGTTTCAATGGAAAATGGATCCCGAAGGATGTGTTACAGCCCGTCAATTCATCCACCTAATTCTCCTTGATGGACTCTCCTTCAACATCAGTTTGTTGTTAATGTTATTCACACGGCCCTCATACCTACAACCTTCTGTGTAAATCTTTGATGTACCATGAAAGTGCGACTATTTTAATTAATGACAATATTCACTGTGTATAACATTACACAGGTTTCCCAGCTCTCTGTTTCCCAGCTCTCTGTTTTTGTTGCAGATTTCCGGCATCTGCGGTGTTTTGTGTTATGATTACACAGGTTATATCTGGGTTATTTTCTTATCACTCTGTGGTCTTTTGAAGTCAGGTTGAGCTGCCCAAACTTTGATACATGATTCAAGTACTGATACTGAATGTCATGTGTAATCCTCAATCGGATCAGACTTGATGCAGATAGTTCTATCAATGTTTATAAACTGAACATTTGAAAGACATCAAGAAGAGTTTTGGATGGCATTTTAATCTTGCCCAAATCTATAATGCTGCTTGTGTGACAGCTGGATGCAAGTATTGACAACACCCCCACCTTGATTCAGGTTCTGATCAATTTGATGCCTTCTTATGGGAAGCTTTCAAAGTAATCATTCATGGTTGGATCTGTGTCTGCAAAAAACACAAGGAAAGAAATAAACAATTAAATGTGTTACTTGCTGAGTGAGGTGACAGATGAAGAAGCAGTCCATAAAGGGCTATCGCTGAATCCACACTAATGGATTTAATGCTTGTTGACTAACTGGATACGTGACGTAGAATTATTTTAGAAAGGAAGGCATTCGGCATATGCTAGTACCAGCTACCCCTCAGGAACCTGTGATGATCCATGATAATGCCATTTCCCTATATCCATGATGCAAGCAAGTATCAAGTCATTCTCCATATATTAGTTTGCCCTGGAGTCTGTAACTACCTCCCAATTTTTTAAAATCTCAATAAAGGCATTTTCTGGAATACTGATGCACACAAAAATCATCAGCTGTTTTTGCCCACAAAAGACACAGCTGCTACACTTTACAGTATATTCTGGTGAAGCATTTTGAGATGTCCTAATGCAAACGGTGGTACATCGAATGTGAGGATTATTATTATAAACACATCTACCCTGGAGAACTCTATAGCATAGGTTATTCTGTGACACTGGTTCATCTATCTTGTCCACTCAGATATCCCTTAAGTTTAAGGTACTATCCCTCCCATCTTTCCCATATAATAGTGATTATAATCCTTACATTTGATATAGTGCCTTATCACATTGTCGACATGTCCCAATGCACTTAATAGGATACATTGTAAAGTATAGTGACCGTGTATTTTGTGAGCGAAATGCTACAGACAATCGCATATAATATCTTGAAGTTATATTCACTTTCATTTATTCTGCTTCAAGCTATGTCTGTGGATGGCATAATTATCTATACTTCTCTCATTTTATTTGAAATGTTTCTGGCATTTATATATGTACATCTAATTTTAATGTATGCCCCTGAACCCCATTGTCTTTCTCTATTATAAATCAATTTGGCATTTTACTGAATTTATTTGGAAGTGAATTATTATGTGCAATAAAATATTGCATTGAACGAGTTGCTTGCCCTTTTTGTAGCAGCTGCATGATTTAGGTGATTTGGGCGGTATAATGGATTAACACACAGACTGATCTTTTCTTTACTCTCACTCTGTGTCTAAAGTGAAGTAAGTGTAGGAGGATTTTCAAGGCATTGTACATGCACTTCTAGCATAACACACATTAGCATGTATTGATAGCCTCAGTTGATGTTGGAACCAGAACATTTCACATTGATGCAGTCTACATCTGCTTAATGTTTCAAGTAACTTTTAATTTTTAACCTTGATAGGACAAGTGACATATGCTATTATAGATGAAAAAAAGTTTGTTCCAGACAATTGTATTGCCTGGGATGTACAGAGCCATTGAGAAGTTTAAATTTATAAATCTAACGTTCCTCTGAAAAACACAGTCAATGCACATTACAGTTAACCATGTGTAACACGTTAAGGCATTTCAACAACATGATTAAGAGCTATATCAAATCCAAGGATTAATATTATAGTTGGAAAATCTCAGGTGGGTTTGCAAACTTTAAACTACAGTGATGGGTTCCTGCATTTGTCAGACACATGGCTGTCAAAATAAATCAATTATCTCCTCTGTGTTTCCAGACTAATTAATCTAATGAGAACTATATTATTATTTTAATTTAAATTTAATGTTATTTTAATGTTATTCTAAGTTGAATGTTATTTTGTACTCTGAGATACTACCCAGGATAAAGGGCTCCATATAAATAAAAGTGTTTTTTGTATTTTTCATCATCTGTGTGGCTCATTGAATGCTGTGATTCACACACAATGATGAAACAGAGCTAAATAATCTATCCTCATTCTCTATAAATGATGTAATCAGCAATATTAGACCTTCCCTTACCTTGCATATAGGGCAATAAATTCTGAATAACTATCTCAGTAATAAAATGTTTCTTCAAGCTTATTACCTATGTGAAAATATTGCTTATTTGGTTTTTATTAAAACAATTGATCTTTTACCCTGTTGTTTTTTAAAATTCTATCTCATACAAAAACTGGGATGACTAGAGTGCAAGTTTTGCTTAGAAAATAATTTGCTACACAGATTTCTCGGTGATTTATAAATCACTGTATCTAAATTTTTTTTTTTTGCCTATCTCTCCTCTGTTCTCCTCACCTACTGTGACTCATGTTTAGGCATGGCTCATGAGACAAATAAACTCCTTCTGTGGAGCAAGTTCTAAAATTCTGGGGTATATCTTGCAGCATTTTTTTAAAAAAAATCCAAATTGAGAAATTTTATGTTTGGAACATCTGAGGCTTGAATTTTTCCATTTTCTTAACTTTAAGAATATTTTTCTTAAAATCTATTGGTTTTCTCAGGTCTGGAATGCCTAGGAGGAAGACACACAACTCACCAAATTCTGGGACCACCGAATGCATGTTTGAGTACCAGCAGCTTACAATGTTAAACTTTACACCTTAAAATTTAACATGGTGCAAAGTTTGGAAAATTATTTAATTCGCCATACAATACAAGGTTTAAAACATACGTAGTTTTAGGTTATTGGAAGGTGGCCTACCTCTGCATTAACGGGGAAGAGGAAATCAAGAGGTACTTTCTTTAAAGGTTTCATACGTTAGAGAAATCACGCATCATTTTGTATTATTGTTAACTGTGTAAAGCACATTGAGATGTCCTGTTGACATGCAAAACACTATATAAATGTATATTGTTTCTTTGGGATGGCCTCCTGATGTGAAAGCCACTATACTCAATGGAAGAATCATTATGATTATTATTTTTGTATTATTATAAGTTTCCAATATCAGGTCTCGTATGTAGTATTGATGAATGAAGCCCATTAGAATTCACATCAACTCCAGAATCAAAAGCCATTGGAACGAAGATGCCCACGGAGGTTATTAGAAGGCATTTTCAATTATGCTTTTTAGAATTTTTTTTCAAGAAATATCGCAACTTAGAACCCAATAATTAGATGATAGGAGAGATGTAGGGTTAAAATGATATAGTTCCTTAACCCAATCTGTTAATTAATATGAGAGGAAAATGGTATTTGAATCCAGTGCTTATTGGGTTAACCTAGTGTGGTTTTTCTTTGATTTCATTTGTCTGGCTAGCAGAAGGTTTAATAAGACATCAGTAAAGCTTGTACTTGCTCAAAGTTACTCCATGCAATAGAAACTGATTGTTGATAACAATCATTGGTACAAGTCACTCTGCTGCAGAACTCCACAAGGTCACAAAATCAGCCATATCCTATCATTAAACACTCTTCAGTTCAAATATTTAACCTCTGATCAGCAGAAGTCCTTCAGAACGTATTTGCCAGTTGCACACTGAGCACAGTATCAAGTCACATATTTTACACCATAAATGGAAAGGAAATAAATCTGAGAATGTTTTCCTCTCAGGCCTGGCATTCACCATTTTGATGCAAATGTAGATAGTGTAGATGATTAGACTATCAATTTTGCAGGTCAGGAAGTCTATGACCTCTTCACATTTGACGTTGGATGAAATGATTGAGGGCACACGGTCGAGGTGGTGGGTGGTGGAGAATAGGATCTTGGACTTATTATTGGCCACCAGAATGAGTAGAGTACACTCATTGCTAGCGTCAGGGAATGGCAGTAGCTGTGAAGATGCTCGAGCCACAGCTGGTGGTGAACCATGAGGCTGGATTTTTGATCTGCATTTGAGGACCCAGGTTTGAGAATCAAGGAAATAGAGATGGCTGTTGTACAGGGTGACAGCAACAGATTACATTTTGCAGGGTAACATCTCAGTGGCACAGCCTGACAGCAAGTTAGGGCATCAGGGGATGATAATAATAGATGTGGTCAAAGAAGAAAGTCGTAAGACGTTATCTGATAATGGGAAAGGAGGTGGCAAGGCTGAGACATTGAATGAGAGGGTCCCAGTGTTTGGGGGCATAATGGCTGAAAGCACAGCTGCCGATGATGGAATGGAGGGGACAAGGGACATGGAAGAGACTGGAGTGAGCTAAGAGGAGGTGCCGGGTGGTGAAGTGGGGAACAAGCAGGTCAAAGAGGTAGGAAGGTATCAGGGAGTGAAGAGATTTATAGATGAGGGTGATGATCTTGAAGTTGATAGGATAGGGTGGCAGTGAAGCCTGGGGAGGGCTGGTGTGATCGGGGTACAGAGTTCAGAATGGGTAAGTGTAGTTTTGGAATGATTGGACTGCTCCAGTGCAGCACTGCCTGTTGTGGGGTTTGAACCCAAAAGCTTCAGACTTAGAGGTGGGCGTGTTACCATTGAGCCAGACTGACATATTATGTACAGCCATATATGTACTGTATATTGATTTGATACTGATTCCATCTCTTGGGTAGTTTTGTGAGCAGTACTCCAAATTGAATCTCTTGTCAGTTAATCCAAGGGTATGTTACATTTTTAATCAATTTAATACGAAAACTTCAACAAATCATCGCAATTTCAGTAAAATGGAGGTACAAAGCGCAACTTTTCATTGCGCAATAACTGTGATATCTGAAAGGATCTAACTGGATGATGTTTAAATTATGATATGAATGTTTAATCAATGCACAACCAAACTGCATTTGGGGCTGAAGAAGAAATATCAAATGAGTAAGACTTGAAACAAATTAATTGAATAAAATGTTGCAGAGATATTACAGAATAATAGTAATAGAATCAGCCTCTGAGGTGCTGACTGACATAGCTGTATAATCAATATTGAGGAGCTATTCAGGCATATCATCTCTAATCAGAATATCTTTCATTTAGAAATATGAGTTCACAAGAGGCTTTCACATGAAAACGGTCCTTTGGTTTACAACTATTTCTCAAATGATTCAACAACAACTTGCACTAATATGGCGTCCTTCACGAAGGGTAGTGTCTTGGAGCACTTAACAATGGCAGAGCCTGACTCTGAGCCAGTGGGAGAGACTGGGGGTGAAAGAAGTGGCCAAAAGCACGGTCGAAGAGAACTTGAAAAATGGGAGAAAACACATATGTCTATAAATACATCTTTTGTGCTCGTCTATGGAAACTCCCGCCTCATTGGCCTCTCCGGCTCTTCCCTTCACAAGCTGCAGATCATCCAGAACTCTGCATCTCGTGTCCTTTCCCGCTATAAGCTCCGTGACCCCATCACTCCCATCCTCGCCCCCATTGGCTCCCCATCCCCCAGAGGATCAAATTCAAGATCTTGTCCTCACTTTCAAGGCCATTCAATACCTTGCCCCTTCTTATCTCTCTGACCTGCTGACTCCCTATCAACCTGCCTGCCCCTTCCATTCAGCAGGATCCGGTCTGCTTCATGTCCCCCACTCAACTCCCACTACCATCTGTGGCCAGGCTTTTAGCCTCTCTGCCCCTACATTCTGGTATTCCATCCCACAGACCCTTCACCTCGCTTCCTCCCTTGCCTTCTTCAATGCCGGTCTCAAGACCCTCCTCTTTAATCGTGCCTTCTGCCGCCCTCCCAATTCTCTCTCCCCCCTCCCCCACCCACCTGCCCCTCCCCCTTGCTTGGATCCTAACCCTTGACTGTTCAGCGCCTTGGAACGTCCTCCCGATGTGAAATGCGCTCTATAAATATGATTTTGTTGTTGTTTTATTTAAATAATGCAATACTGTAGTCATTAGAATTTTTTCTCAATACAGCTTACTTCTTTCACTTAATGACAGAAAACATTTGACAACTACTATATCCATTTTGTTACTCTGTCGCTGTTGAGTTTCTGCTGATAATTGAAAGAACATTATTAAAAGGACTATGCTAAATCTGCACTTTGCTATTTCATTCAAAGTGAAAATGATTCTTTATGCAGAGCAGGACATAGTCATTATCATTATTAACATCACTTTCCCAAATGAAATCCTGTCGCATTTTATAAAAATAATTACACATTTTCTCGGGCTAATCAAAGTCAATGAACATTATTTATATTATTTCAAAGTCAAGCAACATTATTTCTATTTCTACAACTATTTCTGAATCTTAATACATTTTCTTCCTTGGCTAAATTCATTTTTTTTAAAAAAACCACTCAATGATGTTTGGCCTTAAAATAACATTGATGTTGTTTCAAACACAGATTGAATAGTTTTCTTTTAAGAAATAACATTATGGAATACAGTGCATAGGTAGTTTGGGACATATGTGCATGCGACTGCCAGAAAGGTGGAAGGTGAACTAAATAGACCTTAGTCTTCTTATGTCTTATGCTCTTATAATGGAAGATGAAGAAAATCTTTGCTGCACAATCAACCATTTAAAAAATTCAGTATCAGCATGAACAATTTACAAGTTAAATATAGGATGTTAGATAAAGCTTGTTCTACACCAGTCCAACAATGCACCTTAACACCGCATTCTGAGAAATACCTACTCCAACTGAACTATTTTGACATTTCCATTTCCCACACCAACCATCTTTATGGCCTTTACAAAAGACTGTAATTTAATGCAATTAGTGCTAAATTAAGGATATTTTCCTGCTATATACACACGCCCACTGAAATCTGAATCTCAACTACCCAAACTAATTTTACTTAGGAGTCTTACAGCAACAAACAACAACAACAAAATTACATTTATAGAGCGCCTTTCACGTCGGGAGGACGTCCCAAGGTGCTGAGCAGTTAGGTCGGGACCTGAGCAGGGGGGGGGGGGGGAAGGGTTGGGGTAGGGGCAGGGGGAAGGAGAGTAGGAAAGTGGGAAGAGTTAGGGGTGGAGCAGAAGGCACGGTCGAAGAGGAAGGTCTTGAGACCGGCTTTGAAGGAGGAAAGGGAGGAAGCGAGGTGAAGGGATTGCAGGATGGAGTTCCAGCGTGTGGGGCAGAGAGGCTGAAAGCCCGACCACTGATGGTAGGGCGGTTCAGGTGGCGGACATGGAGCGGGCCAGAGCCCGCTGAACGGACGGGACGGGCAGGCTGATAGGGAGACAGCTGGTTGGAGAGATAGGCGGGGGCAAGGCCATGAATGACCTTGAAGGTGAGGCCGAAGATCTTGAATTTAATTCTCTGGGGGTTGGGGAGCCAGTGGAGACAGGCAAGGGTGGGAGTGATGCGGTCGTGGAGCCTAGTATGGGAGAGTACACGAGCTGCAGAGTTCTGAATAATCTGCATCTTTATGAAGGGAGGAGCTGGGAAAGCCGACGAGGAGAGAGTTCCTGTAGTCGAACCTGGATGTGATGAATGCGTGGATAAGTGTTTCGGCAGCATGGCGGGTGAGGCAGTGGTGGAGTCTAGCAATGTTGCGGAAGTGGTAGAAGGCTGTGCCGGTCATGGTGTGGATTTAGGGGAGGAAGGACAGTTCAGGGTCAAACAAGATGCCCAGATTCCTGACTGGCTTTGAGAGATGGAGAGTACAGCCTTAGATGCTGATGTTGCCAGCACCTGAGGTGCAGCGACGCTGACACAAGCCAATCAGAAGGCCCTCCATCTTTTTGATGTTTAGTTGGAGGAAGTTGTCCCTCATAGAGGACTCAATGTCGGACAGATACACAGTCAGAACGCCAGTGGTCCTGGAGTTGAGGGTGGAAGCGGAAAGGTAGTGTTGGGTGTCATTCGCGTACATGTGGAAATTTACCCCATGTCTGCGGATGATGTCACTGAGGGGGAGCATGTAGAGGGTGAAGAGGAGGGGGCCAAGGACAGAGTCTTGGGGAACGCCGCATGAGACTGTGCGAGGGTTGGAGGAGAGAAAGTGAAGGCGGTGTGAGAGGTACGATCAGATCCAATCAACCATTTACTTAGGATTCTTACAACCAAAGTATTGATTCTCATAGTCTTTTTTGAATTTGAAGCATGCAAAAGGACGCATTCTATATTGTACCAGCTTTGCCTTCTCTCCACCCCAGTAAGTAATTTCCATTTGTTCCTCCACATTTTTGATTTGATTTCCTTGCAAAATCAGTAATTTGATATCCCTGGTGATAATTATCACATTATTTAAAATTCACCTGATTTAATATCAAATGAACCCCCACCATGCACCACCAAACAACAACGACTTGCCTTTATATATTGCCCTTCATGCCAAGTGCCGTCTCAGAGTGCTTAATGCTAAATGCAAAGCCAGGGAGAGAGAGTTGGCACAGTTGAAGAGGAAGGCCTTCAGGAGCAATCTGAAGACAAGCCAGGAAACAGCAAGGTGGAGAGATTGAAGCAGAGAGTTCCACTGTTTCAGGGAGTGGTGGCTCAAGGCATGGTCACTGATGGTGGAGTGGAGAGAGTAAGAGATGTACAGGAGGCTGGAGCCAGCAGAGTGAATGGGGTTGGAAGAGGAGTGAGGTGTAAACTGGTTGGAGAGGTAGGGAGATGCCACAAAATGAAATGATTTCATACATGAATCTTGAAATCAATCCATTCCGCAGTAGGGAGCCAATGGAGCCTGGCAAGAGCTGGGATGATGGGTGTGTGGAGATTGTGGGGGAGTTTTTGAATTAATTGTATTTTATTAATTCATTGTATGATCCTTATGCCAGCTCATTATGTACAGGTAGCGCATGCAAGTTGTCACTGCATTCTTGTTTCAGCGGGTCTTTGTCTCTTAGCTATGGGCATTCATTACAATCAACGAACTAAAGCGTCATTCTGCTGCATACTTTGAACAAAAGGATCATGCTAACACAACACCAAAAAATATCAAAGTCTGACTTTTACCAAATTTCAAGATGTTAGTCTCAATAAAATAGTGTGAGTGTGCACACAATGTTATTGTAATTGTTATGCAATGGTTGAGGATATTGCTAAGTGTGGAGGAGTAATTTTATTAGTGTAATTTACAATAATATCACAAATCCATGGTGTAGACATAATGGAATTGTCTTGATTTCCCAAGTTTGGTTTTACAGCAGTTAGTTAGTGACCACACACTACAAATCTAGTTTACAGACTGGATGAAAGGTTCCCAGGTTTCTGCACCCTCTACTGGCTAGATACTGAAGGCCCAGAATTCTACCTAGGGCCTCCTTCATCTGAATAACTCAGTTGGCGAGTAAGGAGGCTACAATAAGGTTCAATAGCTTTTCCAACGGGGATAAAAATCAGCCAATGTTTATGCTTTGTAGGGACTCCCTGTGACTAAAAATAAAAGCTGCAAATTGTGGGCAATAACTGCAAATAAATCAAAATCTGAGGCTCGAAATTCCACCTATTCTTAGCCTCGAAGACCATTTTGTCCAACAGGTAAACATCAAGCAAAACTGGAAGAAAATTTAAGTGATTCTTAATTTGGAAGTTTTGTTTCTTAGGAACTGCAGAAAAATGGAATTTAAGAATTTTCAGCAATTCTGACTAAGAACAATTTTAATTCTAACTAGTAATTGGAGAGGACAAGGAGTTGTATGATTGTTCATTTACCCTTTTGCTCAATAAAGCAGTTTCAGAAGCTATATAAAGGACACTTACAATTATATAAACAGTATCAGTCTTGGCATGCGTGAGGCATTACAATTGTGTTATCACATTGTTTCTATTTGCAGGCAAACACAGATGTAATTTTGAACACAGCAAAGCAGCAAAAACTGCCATAATGTGAACATTCAAATTCTACCTAATTCAAATTCTATCCAGGAGAAACTCCCTTTTTTCGAAATGTACCATGCGATCTTTAACATCTACGTGAACAGGCAGACAAGTCCTTAGTTTAACAATTTATCTGAAGAACCAGCAGCTCCAACAATGCAGTACTCCCTCAACACTTCAACAGAATGTAAGTCTCCAGAGCTCAATGTCCCATGTAGTGCTTGAACCCTACCTTCTGACTCAGAGGCAAGGATGCTACCAATGAACTGAATTGATTGATTGCATCACCTAAATTCCATCATTTGAAGCAAATGAAATGGTAGAACTGGGCCTTTGACCTCAGAGAAAGGAGGCCCAACTGAATCAGGATGACAATCTAAGAAACCATGAGAATATTGAGTAGGAAATGCAATTGCCTTAGAGACAATTAGAGCAAGGGCAATGAATTAACACATAATTGTTTGAGCAACTGTGGAAGTGACTAACAATTAACCGAATTATAATTAATCTGAATTTAAGTGCTAGTACGTCAGGCAGATTTCAATAGGTGAAAATGTGGTAAGAGAGAAAAAAAGAAATCATATATTATTTACTATTTAACAGTGAATCATAGATGGTAGGAAATTTGAATGTTGGGAAGCAGTTGCCTATCATTCATCAAAATGTCATTAGATTCAATATTGTTGCACATGCTAAAGGGAAGGAGAATACAATTAATGTGCTGAATATCAAGGGAGTTGACTTTAAGGCAAGGCAGAAGCAATACAAATAAATTGAGGAATTATTGTGCAGAGAAAACGTAAAGAAATAATTGAAGCTCTATAACAATATACTGAAACAATGTTATTGGAACATATATCACAAGGAGTTGACATTCAATATCTAAACCGAGACCTAACTATTTAAACAGAGTAACTTTTTAAAAAGGTCATTTGGTTTAATAATAATCCTAATTATCCTTGCATTTCATATAGCACTTTTCACATATTCTAGTTGTCTCAAAGCACTTCACAGAATATACTGTAAAGTGAATTGACTGTATATCTGTGGGCTAAACTCAGCAGCCAATTGCGCACAGCAGTATTCCACAAACAGTCTTGGATTGAAGTGACCAATTTATCCCAGTTTTATTTTTATCAGGTGTGTGGAATCAGGAAACTTGCCCAAAGGTTTTGCCTGGCCGGGTATTGAACCCAGGCCTCCCGCTTGCGAGGCAAGTGCTCTAACCACTGATCTACAGGTCTCCAGGACTGGTTTAAAATAACTTATTCGAGTAAACAGAAGAAACTAAGAAAAACTGCTAAAATAAATAAAGAGTTAAACTTCAACATCTCCCTCCTCATCAGAAATGTACTTGTTGTTCTTATTTTGCTTTTATTACATGACAGGAATTAAATGCAGGAACAAAGTTCTTGGGACTGTTGGGGGAAAAGGAGCCAGTGGAATATGAAATGCTTTCAGATATTAAAATGATGTGGAACGTCACTACAGTATATCAAAGCATGAGCTTCAGTATTATTATAGTATTATTAATAAGATTATTTTTATGAATGCACATCCTAGTTAGATATAATGAAGCACGTTGAGGTGTTCTTCTATGTGAAAGGTGCTAAATAATTGCAACATGTTGTTGCTGTCACATCCAAGCTTTAAAATCTCAAACATGGAACCCCAAATGCCAGAAGCATTCAATCAAGGGGAACAATAGTGCTACAAATCATATCATGTTGTGATTCTGTTTACCAGCACAGTATTAAGGAAATCAATACTGATTGAATTCAGAATTGCTCCTGTGTCATAATAATTCTTACATTTGATATGGCACTTTTACTGTCAGGAGGTCATCCCACTAATAATAATAATCATCATCATCATCTGTGCATTTGATATAGTGCCTAATCAAGTCTTCTAGACATCTCAAAGCACTTCAAAGTGCTTATACTATAAAGTGAATTGGCTGTACATTTTGTGGGCAAAACATGGCAGCCAATTGCATACAGCAGTGTCCCACAAACAGTGAAATAATCAATTTTTTTGGGAGGGATTATTATTTGGAGTGTGGAGTAAGGAAACTTTGCCCAAGGTTTCGCCCTGTATCGAATTGAACCCTCTCTCACTTGTAAGGTGAGTGCTGTTAACCACTGAGCCACAAGACTCCACAGGTGGTCCCCAAGGTATTTCATAGGATTTTCTGTAAAGTGCAGTTACTTACTGTGTGTTCTGTGGTTCAACGAACAGCTACCTCACTGACAGCAATGTCCTGCAAACAGCGAAGAAGTGAATGAATAATTTTATCTAGGGCTATGTTCAAGAGATGAATCTTAATTCTGATTCCCAGTATATATAGGAGTAACATTTACAGGGGCTTATTAACCAACTTTCCATCATAATTAGCACAGCAAATGTGTTAAGAAAGAATTGTACATTTCATCCCATTTTGTTTAATTGACATTGCAATTCTCCATGTAAGTATTTTTGTACACAGATGCAACTGATGTTGAATTTAAGGCAGGTCTTTGTTTTGCTTTGGGTATCCGATCCGCAAAGAAATGTCTTGAGACTGATAAAAGACCACTGTGACCTTTAGCTGTATCTTTTAGATAAGGATGAATTTTATCAAGCTTGGCTTGGCTGGATTCAAAGATAGTCCTGCCTGAATAAGAAACACTTTGCTCTTCCATTGGAACCAATTAACAGGGGTATATTGCAGGAGCAGAGACATCAGAAAAATTATACTATTAAAGCACAATGATTTGGTTTCAATTATTGCCCTTAATATATAATCTTAGTGACTGGTTATTATCAAACAGGCTCTGGAACAATGCAATAGAGACACCAATTAACAGCAGCAAATTCAGCGGCAATGTATAATATCTTAATAGTCCATCAAATCCTTACTTCTGAAAATGAATTGAACAAATATATGCTGCGTGATATGTTATTCGTATAATTCACCTGTCAAACAATTTCATTTCCAGTGATAACACTAATCTGATTACAAGCACTGATTGAATTATAACTGTACAGAATAATAACAATTAACAATAAAAGGTTTTAACGCAGAAGGTCCATTTGGCAGATCCTGCCTTTGTCTCTACAGGACCAAAATTCTGCCATAAAGTTTATGATAGAATTTACACAGCAAACAAAGTAAAGAGTCTTAAAGTCCTAGCAACATTTCTAAATGAAGCTAGCTAGCCAAGAATATAAACTGGCTGGAATTGCCATTTGCTCACGGCTGCTGATTTAGCATCAGTTTGATTTGAATTATAACAGACTTCACATTTGGAAAATATTTGGACATTGTTTTATGTCTCTGGTGGAAATGTTGAGGGCCTCCTAGATTGGCGTCATTGTTCTTGAAGAGAAATAAACATCATCTTTGAAGAACTGGTGCAGGTTACACGTACATTACTGAGTAACACTGTTGGCAACATGATATGTTTGTCATAAGACTGCCATTCTTTCCATTTTGTGAAACCTTGTGAGGAATTGGGGGGATTAGTTTATATGTATGGTGTGCTGTGTAACATCTATACACCTGACCGACTACCCTTTGTTAATGATGTATGCACATGGGATAAAATCACAGTGAAGGCATTATTTACACTTTAGTTTTAAATAAAGTGTAACTTACTATTATTTTTAAAAGAATATATCTAATAAAGTGAGAGATTTTAATATGTACCATATATATGTATGCAACCAAGTTGTTCGTATTTATTAATACTATACATTTGTTTCTTTATTTTCATGAATAGCAGTTGCCAAAACATTTGTTGAATGTGGACTAAGTCTCCATGAAGTGTGTGCAAGTCTTTTAATCTATCTCGTACTGTTCAGACTGCTGTTTGGGACATTGATAAGGCTGGTATGTTCTCACAATTTAATACACAGAGAGAAAAAAGCATAAACAGCGATCATATCTTCTGAGGGAAACAGCATTGCCCACAATCCAATAATTTGCCAGTGACTAATTAAGGTGAATGACTGCTCTCCAGCTTTGTTTAGGTTGTCCATGGGGTGGCTTGGTAATGTTACACTGAGTTACAAGACTCCAACGCAAAGTTCAAAGGGCCAATGTCAAGTTTTACATCCCATTCTCACAACCACAAACATGCTTTGTTGCTAATAACTCTAAACAATACATTGTATTGGTGTACACCTAAGTAACCTTCACACAGTTTTCATGAATACTAATCCAATGATTTCAACAGAGATTCTTCCAACTGTCTATCATAAAATGTTTATGTGTATGTTTACACTCATTCAATACATCAAGTCAAACAATACATCAATTTAACAGTAATCATGGACATGCGGGAAGCATAACAAAAAGGCAGGAGGGAAGTATATTTCTAGGATTTTCACTCTCACTTAAAAATGGGAAAAAACGCTCGGGTTCACTTTCACAATTCCTATCCAGGGAATAGCTTCTCAATATAGAAATCTGTACAGACAGCTATGAGACCTGAAATATTTCATGTTCTTAATCCAAAGATCATCAGTGGTTTAAAGATGTGTTATTAGATGTCCTTATAGACATTCAGTCGTGGTTTTGGTGCCACTAAATTGCCAATGCTCACTCACTATGAGAATTCACACGTGAAGATGGCCACTTAATAAACCTTGCATTTGACATAGCGCTTTGCACGTCTTCTGGACATCTCAAAGCGCTTCACAAAATATCACATGTGTTCAAATCCACTCACTCCCTGGCACCTCCCTACTTCTCCGACCTCCTCACTCCCCAAACCACCACCTGGCACCTCTGCTTGACTATCACCTGGTCTCCTACTTGTCCTTCTCATCACCATCGGAGGTCGGTCTTTCAGCCACTATGCCCCCAAACTCTGGAGCACTCTACCTCAATCCCTCAACCTTGCCCCCTCTTCCTCCCTCTTCAAATCCTGCATGAAAATATTTGACAACCATGCTTACGGCCATCTCCCCCAACATCCCCCGGCTCGGGAGTCAGGCTCCGAGACGCAACCCAGCACAGGGGGGCACTTTTTAAGTGCAAGTTGTTGTTGTTGTTGTAGTAGGTGATGGGAACTTGGGAGTGAAGAGAAGAGGTTGAGGAAGTTCAGGAAGTTGATCTTACTTCTTCAATTTTAACATTGACAGAACAGACAGTCCTTGGAAGAATCTTTGAAAGAATAGTCTGTTTTCCCCAAATATTTTTGACAGCCAAGGAATTAAAGCATTATGTTATAGTTGCATGTTATTTCTGTAATAATATGCGTGGGCTATAATGTAAAAGATGCTAGATTGAATGAGCCAAATTGTGTATAGGTCACTGAAGAAATGTTTTTGTTTAAAACTATTTATTTCAGATGGCACTTGTGACAAAAATATTCATCTTCAGGTTTTGATGCAGAGGTCAGTTGCAGTGTTGAGCATCTAATACAAATAAATAATGTCAGTATTGCACAAGAGTGATATCTTCAAGAAATGCAGAAATGAAATTTCTTTGTGAAATGTTCTTGTTAATCTGATGAAGAACAGATCACAGGGACTAAATTAGCAAGATTTACAAACGCAAAGGCTGAATTGTGGACAGACATCACAGATTTGTAGAAACACGTTGTGCATGAATATAGTAATTGAAAATATTTTTTGAGAAAATAACAACATGTTTAAGTAAAGAGAAGGTATGGTCGAAAAGAAGGGTCTTAAGACTGGCCTTGAAAGGGGTCAAGGGAGGGAGAAAGGTGAAGGGATTGTGGGATGAATTTCCAAAACATGACTGAAAGCCCGGCCACCAATGGTAGGACGGGAGACATGAGCAGGCCGGAACCTGCTGAACGGAGGGAGCAGACAGATTGATAGGGGTTCAGCAGGTCAGAGAGGTAGGAGGGGAGCAAGGATATGGAGGGCCTTGAAAGTAAGGATCTTGAATTCGATCCTCTGAGGCTTGGGGAGATAGGGGAGCCTGACGAGGGTGGTGGTGACGGGGTCACAGAGCCTGTTGTGGGAGAGGACACAAGCTGCAGAGTTTGGGATAATCTGCAGCATGTGGAGGAAAGAGTTGGGGAGGCTGACAAGGAGGGAGTTGCCATTAGTCTAGCCCTGAGGTCGACAAAAGCTTGTGTAAGGATTTCAGCAGCATGATGGGAGAGGCAGTGGTGGAGACGGGCAATGTTGCAGAGGGAGGTGGTGGAAGGCAGTGCTCGTCATAATAATAAGAATAATAATTCTTGCATGTGATATAGAGCTTTTCACATCTTCTTGATGTCTGAAGAATGTATTGTAAAGTGAATTATCTATATGTTTGTGGGTGATTATTATTAATAATAATGACTAATTCATTATATTTTCATTGAGCTATTATTATTAGGTGTGTGGAGTAAGGAAACTTGCCCAGTGTTTCACCTTGCCTGGAATTGAACCGAGATCTCGCTTGTAAAGCGAGTGTTCTAACGGCTGAGCCACAGGACTCCATGGCACGCATATGGGGAACAAAGCAGTGTATACAAAGCAACCTCTTGTATTTTCCATAAATGTAAATAATCTGGATTTTGGCATAGCGGACATAATAATAATACTATTGTTGCAGTTCATATAGCACTTTTCACATCTTCTAAATGTCTTAAAGCGCTTCACAAAATATACTGTAAAATGAATTGACTGTACATTTGTGAGCGAAAAGGTGGCATACAATTGCACACAGCATTGTCCCACAAACAGTTGTGGATTGAAATGACCAATTTTTTTGGTGAGGGATTTTTGAGGCTCTAACCACTGAGCTATCAGGATAACTCGATAACATCTCTGAGCTGTCAGCCAAAATGGTGCTAGCGGGATTTTCCACTAATTACTGAAAGCCACTTTTAATGAATTCCTTTACAAACTAACTCTGTTTCAGTGAACATGGCACACTAAAGCGATAAATTGATTCTGTGCATGCAATTTACCCCCAACAGTCTAACAGGCGATTTCAATTCCTTAAATATTGAATAGGAATTATCCATATGACAGAGGGCTCTCCCTCCTCATCCCCAACACCATTCCCAATCTGCGAAGTGGGTTCCTGCACTTGACTTGGAAATGAACAGCAACAGTTTGCATTTGCAAAGCGGCTTCCAGGCCACGCCAGGTCGCAGAGTCTTTAAGGATTAAGGAAATTAAGGATTGAATGTGACAGTTGAATGTGACCATTGGGAAATTCATTGAACAGTATAGCACAACTGCATGGATCCCGGCTCTGAGAGAGGTTTGTAAACTGTCTCTGGCGTGTCACCAATTCACAACCAATATTTTGGAATTACCAAATTTAAACTACCCCAGTAATGTCCTGGTTTTGTAAACGTGGGCAAAAGTTTCCTTTTTTTTTAACAAAAATGAAGTCAGTCATTCGTTTAAATATTTGACAGTATCATACAGAACACATTTCATACCTGTTATGTGGCTATATGTTAGGGCAATGACAGTTTGAGTTGTATACATTAAGCTGTTAAGTATTTAAGTAGATAGGACGGATAGGGAGTGCATGATACAGCATTATTTTTTTCCACCTGCGTGCAATTATATCTGAACTCAGTTACCTGTCAATCTGCGATTACTGCCCGATAGACTATATATTAAGGGAGATGTGTTAATATTTTGCAAAGATGTCTCGCTCCCATTGAGGAAACCCATCCCTGGAGCGAACAAAACATGTGTCTGGACGCCAGGTGCTAATGATGTTTAAACTGAACAATCTCAGTTCTTTCGATTCGATCAACAAACGTTATTCACATGAGAGGATTTGTCAGTCAATTCCAGATTAGGTTTTAGATGCAAGAAGATTAGGAACAACAGCCAGATTCATCCAATGTTTCTCTCTAGTCCAGTGTTGCACTCGCATTTTCGTTTACTCCCCCCACACCTGTCTACATTAGCCTGTCCTGTAGAGAAAGGCAGTACTTTCCACCAAACTGTAGACTAAAATGCTCTGTGTCTTTTTTTTTTGTCCTTAATCGGATTAGTTCATGAGCTGTACCACTTCATGCGAATAGATAAATCGAGCTGTACAACGTGGGCAACCGTCTTAATCGGGCTTTGAGCTGGGACACATATGGCATTGGTTAATGATTGTACCATCGAATATTGCAGCCGTGTGCCTCCTTGCCTTTATAAATTCTGATCCAATTCCTAAAATAAAAGTGTTTTGAACGTTGACTGAGGTCTGAAATTAGATTGCGTCGCAGCACCCAAGTTTATTTAAAATAAAATGTTTAAATAAACTGTCCACAAATTATGTTCATAGCGAGTAAGTCTGTAGTGTGTACTGTGTGTGTGTGTACTGTATGTGTGTACTGCATGTGTGTGTGTACTGTATGTGTGTGTGTACTGTATGTGTGTATGTATGTGTGTGTACTGTATGTGTATGTGTGTGTGTGTGTGGAGGGTGAGCTCAGAAAAGCTCAACAAACACTTGAAACCTTTATGGCAGAGAATGATCTGAATGGTCACAGGGACACGAAGCTTTGCCGACTGGCTGGTGACTATCCAAACCAACAACAGTCTTAATGCACAGAGCTCCATCCTGCGGTGTGATGGTTAGGGATGGAATTGGACAGAGTCACAGCCACTGACTGACCTACAAACCCTCAACAGCCACGATTCATCATCCCATCTGCACAGATCACAGCTGTCCTTTCTTTCTTAAAATAAAATAAAACAA